>CM052963.1:13026393-13322669 GCA_028554685.1 Agrotis ipsilon
GAGTTTTCAATCTTTTACTTTACAGAAACTTTCCAGTATTTACAGCGTTTTTTGTATGAGAATATGGAACAGCGCCTCTGGTGTGAGAAGAAGGAACCAATTTTTTCATTGAAAATTGTCAATTTGAAGTAGTCAAAGTTCCAGTTTACTTTACGTCTCAAATACTGAAAACTCGTGCTGACGGTACAGAACCTTTAAGTTTCGATAGTTACCGATGCCGTTGTCGCGGGACTATCCAGTAACAGTTGCCCCGAAACGTAAAGGGCTATTGAAGGACACCGTGGATATTAGTCAGTACAAGTCTGACAGTCTCTCGCGTCCTGCCCTGGGTGAAAGGAATCTTTTGATGATTTTAACACGTAAATAAAAAAAACATAGTTACCTATGCAAAAAGATAATGAGCAGCAAAAGTAGATCGTAGAGAGCGTAATTATATTTCCTCTCGATACCAATGATGCGTGGCGCAGTGAAAGGCATATTCGCTGGTATCACCTTCTGATTCCACGGCAAGATCTCGAATTGGAACATACTCTTTATGAGCACGATTACCTGTGAAAATTGTAAACAGAATTAATGAACGGAACTTCTTTAATATGGTGCATGTGTATTTGATCAAGACCGACACTAAGGCTGCCTAATAACTGAAGTGTAGAAATATTAACCAACAGGATTGCACTAAATCTCCGCTCCTATTCAGTGGTGTAATCCTATTAGTTTACATTTCATCGTTTCTCCGCTTCCCAGCCTCGCTACCCCCTTGTCGACACGTAGTCTTGTAGCGGAAAACACAGCATAATCCTTACGGAATATTAAGACAATTCGATATTATAGACTCGTCTAATTAACAATTAGAATAGTCCGCAAATGATTTAAAGTTGCAAGCGATACAACTAGCGACTTTCGCGCTCGGATAAATCGAACCGTGTATGTGCCGGGCGGGGCACGGATGGGTCGCGTGAAGTTTTGCTTCCTTGCCAGGTGAATTAGATAGCGCTAGATGACTTGTATAGCTCTGTCTTTATCCCAAAGTGGAATTGCTCTCGTTTTAATACGTCATGGTAGACCATCAGTCTTGCATAAATCATCCTTAAAGCTGTGTTGTAGGGTTCCTATAAGTATCGGAGCAAACTAACGTCTGAAACTTAATCTTGCTTTAATTATGTTTTTGCTGGAGATCTTAAATAGTAATTAAAACTTGTATGTCCAAGGTACATACCTCTGTGTAAGCTATGAGCGTAACCCAAAAAGTCTTGGTAGGTCGCGGTATGGTAAGTGTTCCCCACAGGAACACCATCAGAGGAAGAGGTATGGACAATATAGTTGCTGATTGAATCTGTAATGTTTTATTAATATTAGTTACCTATCGCATTAGCGTAGTATGGTTATAAAATAGATTAACTGGGTGTAAGTAGAGGAAGAGGCGAGACGAGTTAGAGTCATATCGTGAGGGCAGGTTCTAAATGCCGCTGGACAAGTAAACTTGGAAAAACATAGAGGAGGTCTTTGCCCAGCATTGGGACAGAGCATGCTGAACAAAACACGTATCTGAAATTATGGCTCGTTACAATGAATTCTCACTTTATATTGTTGTAAAAATTACCAAAATAACTGGAGAGTGCTATTGTGTGGCAAAGTTGATACAATAGCCAACATTCTCAAAGCACTGGTCAATCCTGTAGTTTTTACACCCAGATTACATTCAAAAAATCGCTCATTAGCCTTTATAATAACATTTTTGCGGACCAGAAGTTGGACTATGTATCGTAAGTACCATAATATGCCCAGTTATTCTCGTATTTACCTGATTAATGAAAACCATGATATAGCACACGATGTCGGTATGCGACAGCACGACGTACCACAACGCGTACCCGAGGTGCACGAACGGCGAGCGGTCCTGTTTGAACATTGAGTCGTCGTGTTCCTCCAGTGTTGTTACGTCATGACTGCAAGATAATGATTTATTTATAACACAGTATAAGACAATCCAAGAGGGGATTACACCGCCTTAAAACCAGGCTTATTTCGGCGAGTGAAAGTGACAGAGCTACAGAAGTCGTCTAACGCCATCTCGATCACTCACTGGAACAAGCCTGGTTTTAAGACGTTGTGATACCCACACAGGACACACTTTACGGCCCATTTACAACCTTGCCACTGTGACCCATGACTTAGCGCGGGGCGAGCGGTAAGAACATATGTATAGAAATGTTTGAAACACGCCATGAAGTGCCGCCCGTAGCGAATTTGCGTACTTACTATAATTAATGTCTTATCCGCGCCGCCCGCCACTCCGCTCATCGCTTAGACCAAAGTCGTAAACGGGCCGTTATACATTCAATAACAGCGAAATACTGACACAAGGCATTATATTAATCTGTTTATTCACAAACTATACAGTGCTTTTTATGGGACAGGAATATTATCAGAATAATGTTGCAGACGGGTAAAAATGTGGTCATATTTAAGGTTTTTTTTTACATATAGCTCAGATTTATACAATTCACATTATCTTTATTTTTTTGCGATACGGTGTTGGTTGGAATGAATAAAATCTCTGATGATCTGTACTGTACTCTGAACACAACCTTAAAATATGACGCCATTTTTCTGATAAACGCTATGGAAGGTAAATACACAAATAATATATCATTAACTTGATATTTAAGATAAAAAAATATCTCAGTATTTATTTTTTCCCACACCTAATTATTTAATTTAGGCTTGGGACCTTAAGACTATACAAAAATATTATCGAAATAGGTAATGAAACGACATGCGATAGAGTCCCGGCATTAACGCGACACCTAAGTATAGTTTAGAATAATATAATTGAAAAAAAAATATTAAGAATGTGCAATATCATTTATTGATGAGACGAAGTATAATAATATAACATGCTCTTCATATTTACACTGACTTAACTAGAATAAGTTAAAAACATAGAATTTCCGCTCGCATGATACTTACCCTTCCAATTGATCAATTTTTAAAACGTAATAAGAAAAATAAGGAATATGTCTGCGATAATCTGACGTAGTGTGGAAGAAATAATATCATCAGAAAACATTACAGAAAAAGCCCATTGTAAGCGACGACAATGTGCAACGACACTTGTACTGCGAATCGTTCGTTACAATATAGACTTTATTATCAATGGTGGACAAGCTTATTTTGTCTATGCACAGCTGCCGACAAGTCAGTCTTTACAGTCCGCAAACTGACCCAGATTGCACCAAATGAAATGAACTATCTTAGGGTATAAAATTCAAGGGAGAAATTTTCTCCTCACTCAAAAGTTGATGAAAATTGACCCTTATTATCAGTACTACAAGATAGACAGTACAAGCGATCGTTGTCGGCAGGCCACTGCACCTCCGGGATGACTGCAAGGAAAACGCGCTCTCATGTTCAGACGTGTCGTCATCGTCGTCCGAGTTGCGGCGCGAGGTCGCACTGGACAGCGACAGGCGCGGGCGACGCGGCGGGGGGGACGAGTCCAGCCCACGCTCCATGCTGGGCGCCAGAATCCGGATCTCAGGAACACTTATCTCGCTTAACTTACGGCTGGAAACATCCACCCACCTTCATTTCAGGGGACTGTTTTTGACGTCACTTGCATTTAGTTAACCTTTGATCAAGCACTGATATGAATTTTGCTATGGTTTTAACACTCATGAAATATAATTTTGAAGTCAGTTTATGGATTTTTCGTCAAATTATAATAGCATGGCTTTTCTATGTTAAAAGCAATACAAACCCTATTTCTACTGGTGGAGCGAGTAGATTTTTGTCAATCAATTCCATTTCGCGGGTACTAGGCAGCATGCAAACAAAACACTACTTACTAATCGACTACATTGTTATAAGTCTACTAGAATCTATTCTCGTAACGCTGTTTAAAGTTATTTGATATCTATTAACTGATTGAATAAAGATAATAATAGGCGAAAGCCTATTCTTACTGGTCTGAATAAGACGCAAGCGTGGCCGCTGTTGGCGCACATAATGGCTCTCGGCTTCAGCCATGTTGCACACCAAAAGGGGCCGAGCCGTCAAGCAGTAATTTTGAGTGCTAGAACTAAGGGGCGTTTCGTCAACTAGGGTAATCTTTCAAAAAAAAAAGCTTCCGACCCATTTGGCGGCAAATTAAAATATTCAACTACTTTAAACAACGTTGACAAGTACCGAACATTTTCTAAAATATGATCTATAACCAAATCTAAACTAAACATGCAGTAAGCATGGGCGTTCCACATGCCATTAACTAACGACTACTCACACAACCTATTAGTACATTTGGCGAACTCCTAAAATATAACTACTAATATATTTAGTAAATTAGCCTGTAACTCACTGTCGCGCTAGTGTCTCCGGTAGTGGCTCCCATATCATTTGTGATCCTTCTCTTAATCCGATACCGAATCCTTCCTTTTCCTGTAAGATATTGTTTAAATATTAATAATAATAGGCTTGTTCACTAGGAAAATGTTATAAGTCTGTCAGTTAGAATACCAACAATGAATGCATCAGCAGGTTTAGATAAAATTTGTTACACAGCTTATAACCTAGATTGCTTACTGTTGAACAAAGGCCGCCTCAATTCCTTCCAGAAACTCTTTTCCTGAGCCGCTTCGAACCAGCTCTCATGGTAAGCGTCTAGGTCATCTCGCCACCTTTTTCTGGGCCAGCTTCAGTGGCGCCGTCCATCTCCAGGCACTCATTGTGTGAAGATCTTTGCCCAACGGTTTTCTTGCATGCGACAGCCGTGACCAATAATTAGCCTATGTTCCCACTGCTGGGACACAGGTCTTCTCTCTGAGAGGGAATGGGCCTTAATCCACCACGCGGGGTAAGTACGGGTTGGTGGAAGTCACATGTCTCCGAATTTTTGGTTCTAATACATGCTGGTTTCCTCACGATGTTTTCCTTCACCGTATTGAAAGCAGTGGTGATTAAATAAATTACACAAAGTATAATGCGCCTGGCGCGGTTTGAACCCACAAGGTACAACTCGTAAGTCGGGGACGATACCGCTGGGCCACCACTGCTCAGACGTGAACCGCCCAATCCCATTGCAGCCTAGCAGATTAACACATAGGATATTTTTTATCACTGTATAACATACCTTTAGTATTTTCTTCTCGATGGAGAGCGTTTTCGATACGTATCGATAATCTCGGGAGTACTTCATCAGGTGTCGTGTGAACGATACTAAAATACTCGAAATGAATGCCCATGCTGTTTGGATGAGCGCGTTTATTTTGTCCATCGCAGTCTCGTTTTCTAAAACAAGACAATTCTATTAATACCTCGGCTTTTGTAATTTTGGGAAACCGGAAAAAGTTTAAAAGGGCTAAAAAAATTAATTCAAACATTTAAAATAGTTTAGATTAGTATAAATATAGTAGGTAGCAAATAAATAAGCATGTGAACATGAAACAAATACCCAGGAGTATTTTTAATTATGATTCCTATCAAAAAATCAATGTTTAGTACACAATAAGCTTTATTTAAATCGCACAATCTACAAAGTTATTTATTGAAACAAACCTGGCAACGGAGCGAATTCGTCCAATTCTGTCAATGGTTCCTCGTGATACGACGGTTGTCTCTCAGTTTCTGGTTGTTTGGACGACTTACGGCGTACCTGAATAAAATAGTTTTTATTGAACTACCAATGTATTCCTATATTCAAAAAGAAAAGAAACAAATTAGGACTGAAGATAGCAAAATGTTAAAAATAATAAGGATGCGAAATTATGATTGTACCTATGGTTCTACATAAAAATATGAGCTGAGTCCTAATAAGTAGTTTTAATAAAAAAAGGCTCAAAATTAAACACAAAACACTGAATCACACTTAAAATGTAGTAAACATAAAAATACATGCAAAAGCCCAAACAAAAGTGCAAGCAATAATAAACACCCACCAAAGTGATAACTTTCCCGAATAAACAAGTAGAAATGAATGATGCTAGTACCTACCAGATAAAGTCATTTTCGGATAACTTCGTGTCGTAAAGACTAAATTTAATGTGCACCGTTAAGGCCTTTCATAAGCCACACTTATTAACAAGCTCATAACCATAGGCTTGAAAAATATGTGGGGCTTACCAGAATCTCTTGTACCAGTACCTTGCTGTTCCATATTGGCTAAAGTGAGCTCTCTACATACAAACCAGTAATGTATAAACTATTGTGGATATCGTTGAAGCATTGGGAGCTGTTACCTGTGGGTATGAGATCGGGTCGCTGAGGGAGTACCGTCGAGTGGTCGGGACATTGGGCGCGGACGCTCGGCGGTGTGTGTGCACGGCGCGCTTCAAGTCCGTCTTGATCAACGTGGACAGCAGCTGATCGGCGCACGCGACACAATCGTAAGCTCACACGCACTCGAATCCAGTACACGTTGTTTTTACTAACTTTACCCGTATTACAAAGATGGACCTTTTTCGTATAGTCGCGTGGTCGTTAAATCTGTACTAGTTACAACAGTAACAACGTGTGCCAATTCGAGTAGCATGGCGGTGCATTAATTAATACGGGCATATGGTTAGTCACCTTAAGCTACCTGGACGTTATAATTTGAACTACAACAAATCATATTTCGTTTACTTCTATACTAAGTCGAAGATGAAGAACATTCCACTTTATCTAAAAGTATCCAGGGTAAGCGATCATGCGGGAACACCCAGGACTATGGATAGTAACAGTCACCAATAAATACTTCTATAGATGCTCAAACATGCTTATTACCAAAACACAGTACACCACTTTAAAACATTGTCTTTCTCAGTATCCCCTTAATTTTTTCAATTCAGTCTGGTGTTCCCATAATTTTGTGTTTTTGATGTGACTAAAACTCTACGTAAATGGCCGAAAGTTGAGTAAAAGCACTTGTTTGTGCATTGTGATAGGAGCAAGCACGAATACTGATGACAATGTTCTCTCAGATATAGCATAACCCACGAACCACAACGGCGTTTACCTTCACCCACAAGACTTCATAATATTGGTAATCAGCGGGACTATAGAAACAAAACACCCTCGAAATGAATATTTCTTTACAATAGCTAGCCGAATAATTAATTTATTTTCAAATTAAAACTTATATGACCGAGAGAATAAATGTTTCCTACAGAGTACGACATCATGGAGAAATCTTAATCCATAAGAGATACCATGAAACTTTCTTAGAGAACTTTAGCTCTTTCTTAAGATTTTGTTTTACCTACATCATTTTTGGATCAAGTGCAGACTATCCAAGAAAATGTAATTTAATTGTGATCAAAAATTAAGTGTGCCAAAATTGTTTTCATTATTATAGAACCAAAGATTCTTGAGACGGTTTTCCGATACTTCTTATGACTTCGGATCCCCACTCTTTTGAAATAGTCTGTATAATCCCGCTGATTGCCCGTCAGAAGTATCCCAATTGTTGTAACAAAGTAACTGACCTTGCCAATTCCCATTTTTCTAGGAATGTCCTCGTCTTCGCTAGACTCCTCATCTTTTATTTGAACCTCAGTATCATCAAACTCGTCGAACATATAATAGTCCCCGGAACGTATAGCTGTAAATACAAAAATATATGTAAATACTGTTTCCAACAAAATAGGCGTAACTTTAAGCGATTAATTATATTAAATCTTTTTAAATAGTGAGTACAATCGATTTACTATACTTTTTATTATAGCAATATGTAGTTTAGTTACGCCTATTTCAATAAGTAGCATTAAGCTGTGCTACATAATAGCGTTTTTTTATGGCAGGCTTTTATAAGAGTTTCTTCTATTCTATTTCATGCTACACGAAATAGTAATAAAATAAAAAAGTAAATATATAAAAAATACAAACTCAAGTAATTTGTGATTGCTCTTTAATAATAATCTTAAATCTACTGCATTAGTTAAACAAAACAATGTGTTAGTGCAATCAAGTCCAAACATGCAAGTAGTGAGGAAGTAAACATAGCATAGCAGTAACATGCAGACATTCGACTATGGCATAAACAGGCGCGAACACAAGCCGAAATCCGGCGCATTCTGTCTTAGGTTTTTATTTACAACAGACGGCTGTAATATAAAATATACATTTTAAATACATAACTTGAAAACAATTTAAGACAGTTCCCGCCATGACGATGCATTGCCTAAATACCATCACCGACAAGCCGAGGAGGGGTTAGTAACGCATTACGATTTTATAGCGAGCCTGGATCATAAACTTTACCCTTTTGATGGCTTGCTGGCGGCCTATACGATGGTCTGTCCCGCACTACAAGAGAAAAGCATTATTCAACAGCAGCTCACACACCATCTGCTTCTTATTGCAGAGTGACTTAACACTAATGGATATTATGGAGTGAGTGACTTAACATTAATGGATATTATATTTGAATCAGTTAAGCACCCAACATCAGATTATTAATAAAGCTGTATCCAGTTATAAGACATATCACAGCTGGTCAAGACATGATAAAAATGGCCAAATTTGACCTTCATGTTGAAGGGTCTGTGTTATAATTGGAATTTGGAGACCGTAAATACAATTAACTTAATAGGCGTCCATTTTACTATAGTCAAATGAAAAGAAAAAAGAATATTTTGGAATGTAGATAAATGACTATGTATAGGAGTCATTTATATACAAAGAGAAATGTCATGTCTTCAGGTTTAGTTTGAACGACCAGCGCACATAGTGAAAGAACAAGGTAACAAACACCTCCCACACCCGACAGAACGCCACGAATATTACCTTGGTGTCTTTTTGTATACACGCGGCATTTACAAGGTCCTTCGGAATCAGATTCTATTCCTAAACGGAAAGGAAAAAACATATTTAAAACAATTTTATAAAAACGACAAAATATGCTTTACATTTTGTACAAAGTGCAATAGTATGTGTATGTCCAGCCGGTCGTGATTCAACAAGAGTCCGCCGCGACATGCTCGGCGGACACAGCGGGAGCGGTTACACGTGTGGTGCGACAGCGGCTCGGCGCGGCTCGACTGAGACACGATGGACGGCCGCTGCGTGCTCGGGCTGGCCACCGTGTGGCGGCGGCGGATGGGCGGCGGAGAGAACACCGGGTACGACTCTTCCGGGCTCGTCGCGCGCGGGAGTAGCTCCGATCCCGGCGGCGACTCGAACGAGATGCGGCGCGGCTCCAGGTACGCGTCTAGCGATACGGTCATGAGCGCCGACGAGGGCGAGGGCGGGCCGGCGGGCGGCGGCGGCAGCGCCAGCGGGGGCAGCGCGGGCCGCGCGGGGGAGGGCGGCGCGGACGGCTCGCTGAGCGGCGTGTGGAAGCCGCGCGGGGAGGCGGGGCTGTCGGGCGTGTGGTACCCGCGGGAGGCGTCCGAGTCCCCGCGCACCAGCGGCACCTGCTCCGACTCGCCGGCCATCGTCTCCTCCTCCTCGTCTGGCCGCGTGTGCGAGACAAACGGTCACGGAAAATTATATCCCAATCGTCCTGGTGGACGGATCTATTGGTTGGTTTATCTCACCGATGACACGTTCTTGTCCCACATCCACTGTTTCTCATTATGAATTTAATTAAGAACTGTGCGACCCATGGTCGGCTACATATACTTTAATTTCATCGACAATAATGTTAATAAATGGAATGGAACAAAATTAGAAACTCAGCAGTTCAACCTAAAAAGTTTGTCTTCGAATCAAACCATACTTAGAAAGCAATAAATTAGTAAAAGATTTACTGTCAAGGTAAAAGACGATACTGTAGAGCGATTTTTTGACTGGTACTTTATCCGCATCTAACCGTACATAATAATTATGAGAATTGAGATTCCTAGCAACTTACTTTTGACTTTATTGTCGATTCATAAGCTCTATTTATATCCTTCAAAGTCACAAAACTAAACAATAATTAAAAATTGTTGTTGTAATCAACGCGGTATAATAATTATTTCCTTTTAATCAATAAATGTAAAATATTATTCTATTTGATGGATCTTACATTACCATTCTGCATAACCTAAACCTAAAAATTACGCCAA
Organism: Agrotis ipsilon; assembly: GCA_028554685.1. Lineage (NCBI taxonomy): Eukaryota > Metazoa > Arthropoda > Insecta > Lepidoptera > Noctuidae > Agrotis > Agrotis ipsilon. Next base: position 13,036,419 of record CM052963.1, read on the forward strand.
ATTCCAATGTTTTATATGTCTCTTCGCTATTCTTTGAATATATTCGGAAGATCGATGTCGGAACATAAAAATCATACATACCTTTATCGTGATGATGATCGTGATGATCCTGTTCTTTGCTCAAAACGCCTTGTATTTTTTTCTGGTTCGCCTTTATTCTTTCCATTTTAATTTTGATTTTGTCGAGTATTTTCGACTCTTGCTCTTCCTGTACATGCATCTGTTTCAGACGAAGCTCCTCTATTAACTCTGCTCCTCTAGAAGTGTGACAAACGACTTTTGAACTACCTTATTTATTGGATCGACACTTTTCAACGACAAGGATTTTGGGGGCGAGTTAAGAATTTCTTATTTTACCGCCCGAAATAAGTGACATTACCTTGAAGCGAGCACTGTCGTAGCTTTGCTTTCGTCTATGACTCTGTAAAAGTAGAAACTATGGAAGAGCCTTTGTTGTAGTATGAGGAAGGCAAAGCACACTCCGTCCCACGCTAACCCTATATCTTCTTGGGGAACAGAACAGGTTGCCTCCTAAAAATAAATCAAAATATAAATCGATATCAACATCATCGCAGCTTTATTGGCTAAAATAGGAGCTAAAAATAAATTATTCGTTTTTGTTGAGTGTTGCTTTCGATATTGTGATTTTATTGAGTGTTTTAGTGTTGAGTTTAACCATCGTACCACAAAAAGATAAACACCCGTTGAACGCTTGTTTTTAAAAACTGCAAAACGACCCTTATATCAAGGAGAATTAATGTCGTTTTGACGTTGTCGATTTTTTTAGACAAGTGTTCAACGGATGTTTTTTTTTTTGTGATAAGTCGGTGGATGTTTGTAAACGTACCCACGACACAGGAGAAATTCCTAGAGTCGGGGCAGGTTTAAAAAAAATGAGCAAGTATAGTTTATTCCGCATACAGTTTACCCAAAAGGTTTGCTTACTTTGGTATAGTCCATTTTAAGAAAGCGAGCTATGTTCCCGCCGGCGAACTTGTCCACACAGCCGATACCGAGCAGCTGTACCAGCCAGCACGCGTGCTCCTGCATCACTGTGCTGAAGATACAGCCGGGGATCTGCAGCAGGGTCTTCACTACCACTACCACTACGTTGTAACGCACCAGCCACGACCACCTGATGTAACACCACGTAAAACGATTAAACCCTTTGAAAAAGGACTGAAACTCCTAAAATAACCTTTCGCTTGACAAATAATTTTCAGTTTATCATCATCTGCCTAGCCTTTACCCAACTATATTGGGGTAGGTTCCAGTCAAACCGTATGCAGCTGATTATCAGTATTTTACAAGGAGCGACTGCCTATCGGAACTCCACAACCCAGTAACTGGGTATATAATACGATAACCTATGGTAAGACTGGTTGTCAGACTGTTCAGCGCAAATTAAGTTGCGTATATTATTGAGTAAAAAATTGGTTGATCGACATCAATTCTTCGATTTCAATTGGTAAAACGTATCTGATATCACAAATTACCGCTGATCGATGGTTACAAGTAGATTTCACATTATCCAAACAAAGAGGCAGTAAAAAAAATCATTAATTAATACTACAAAGAAGAATGGACAAAACGTCCCATCCCTTGTAACACTTCCATCTATATATCAAATGAAAGCACTTGAAAAGTGTATCATTTCATTGTATGACAGCAAACCTGTAAACCATGGGAGAAAAAAGTTATTGAGAATTGATAGTCAAAATACCAATGATACATACTGTTAGGCAGAAGTCGTGTATGTCTTAAATTATATTAATCCATACTCATTGCTGCCCTTATGCTAATGCATCGTTGACGTTTCTGTATTTAAAAAATGTCAGGAGGCCCCCGCTTCTTGATTTAACTAATGAGCGCAATCGTAGAGTTTGCTGTCAAATAAAGAAGAAAAGAAAGAGAAACGTTTATTTGAGAGCCGGTACACACCCCAAACAAATAAAGAAAAATAAAGAAAAAGTAATAAAAAAAGAACATGATAACAAATCATGATGATGTCAGCATCCTTTAACCGATTTTCGGACTACCTTCAGCTCGTCCACGGTTCTGTGCCTTAACAATTGGTTTTGTCGACTATGGAAGTAGAAGAAAGGCGTTGACTATGTGTTACGTGTTCGCGATCTTTGTTATAGTTGTTAGTACTATGATTATCTTTTAGAGTCAGAATTGGGTGCCGGTTGAAGTCCGGTTATGTCAACAATGTTACTGTTTACTCATGATCTGTACACATATAAAATTGAAAAAAAAGCTAAGAGCGATGTTTTCTTCTAAAAGTCTAAATTCATCTTTTGACATAAAAGTCTCAATTACTTTTCTCTTCCATAGTTTACAGGTTTGCTGTCATACAAAGAAATGACACACTTTTCACGTACTTTCATTTGATATATGGATGGGAGTGTTACAAGGAAAGGGACGGGGTCCATACATTTCTGCCCATTCTTCTTTTTGTTAAATTTATTTACTCACCATTTTAATATAGCGCTTTTGGGACGAAGATAAAAGTCAGTCCCTTGCCACAGGAATATAAAGGAGCCGATAAGATATCCCATAGAAAATAGGTTAACTCGATTGGTGCCAGTCATGAACATTATAGCAAGCGTTACCCAAAGCATGCCCAAGAAGACCATGCGCTTGAGCACATCAAGCCATGTCCTGTAAGAAATACAAATTATTGTTTAGTCGTAAATTTGGTAATGGCCATGATATGAAGCCAATAAATTAGGAACTATCTACACCAATTAATAGTAATACAACTCAGAAGTTTAATGTACATTTAATATTTTGCAGTCATCGTGCAACCTGACACTCGGCAGAGGAAAATTAACAAGTTCCTTCGTTAAAGTTTAATTATAAAATTGTCCCATGTGAACGGAAACCGACTCGCTACGTGGGCGTCTCCCGCGGCGGCTGGGTCGTGAAGTGGATGCTGTCTTCTTACGAGTCTCGTATGCTCCTTCGCTAGCATAACTGATTCGCGAAAAGAAGTGACTCGTCACATTCCGTCTCACCCCGCAGAGTGGCCAACTAATGACGACGGAGCACCAGGCCGTATCTATGCCAAGCGGAGCAGATCTCCACCGTATGCTCGACCGTGCCCTCCGGGCTATCAAATAAATTGGCTTGCGGGATCTATTATATAAAATTCTATATGGTTTAAAATTTAATAACTTAAAATCGAGCACAATGTTTTTTTTTTTTTTTTTAAGACAGTTTGAATCACCGCAAAACAGCTTAGCATATAAATCACATTATCATTTACTTACCCAACATAACTAAGGAAATCTGGTACAGGATTAACGAAGTTAGGCGTTTCCCAATCCTTTCCGATGTTTTCGCAGTTCGATCCTCCGGCATAACTTGATCCCACAGTCTTTTCTATGTTAAACACTTTCACTTGTCGAGTGGCGAACAGTAGTAGAATGAAATCGAAGATGAGCTTGTATGCGTGGGGCGGTGATGCGGCGTATGGAAGGAACATCCATGTACGAATATGTTTCATTTGCTGAAATAAACGGTTTTATTTTGATATTAACTTTAACATACAGGGTGTCCAGTATATAATGGATAACCTTGGAATGGTTCATATTAGAATTAAAGGCCATTCAGAAAAAAACCTATCCCAAGTAGTACCCAAGATATGTCACTTTTAAGAATATTGATAATTTTTGAAACCTTATTTTACATTAATGCACACTACGGCCATAAATTGATGAATTCCATCGGTTTTTTAATGTTAAGATAATTTACATTAACTGAGCTAATAGATGAGTAATAAATAGTATTACTGCTAATACACAGCTTTTAAAAAAATGAACTTGAATTAGTACTTTATTGAAAATATTGAGAAAAATTTTCATTGTGACAAAGTTTAAGCAATCATAGCATGAAAAAAACGTATGGCAACATAGGTGACCGATCATTTTACTTTTTTTTTTTTTTTTTTATTTTAGGTGGATTTCGAAATGGTATTATTTATCATTATACCTAATGGAAATAGTGAGTTATTGCTATTCGAGTTCAAAAGGAGGAAAATTTGGCCTTTAGTTCTATTATGACCCATTCCAAGGTTATCCATTATATACTGGACACCCTGTATACAAGTATGTTTGTTTATTAAACGAACAAAAAAGTAGTTAAGTCTAAACCAACCAACTGCATGGCTGTATCTACAAATTTACAGCTAAATTACCACGATACAAGCAAAGATGTTTCATTCGCTAAAATATACCTACCTTTTGAGGATGTTTGAAAAACACATTTAAAATTCACTAACGGACTTTTTGATAAACAGAAGCTTCAATATCAAGGAGTAATATATTTATTACCACTAAATTACTCTGCGAAGCAACCCACCGATACGGCTATATGATCAACGTATTATGAGTCCCGAAATCAAACTAAAGACGTATGAGGCAAAACTATGCGTTGATACTAAAAATATATTATGACAATTACTATAAAATTCTAATGCATCAATTTATCAGTATCCTCACCAAAATTAAGCCATTATTCAGGAACAACTATAAAGGGAGAAGTTAAATTTGTGTAAATGTAACAAGAAACGTTCAATAAATTCAGAATGAAATAGTGACGGCAACGTCATAGTTGGCGCAGTGGCCGATTGACACATTGCTGAGGCCTTACCACGAGCACATAACGCGATGCAGTTTAGGCTGTGGGAAAGAGACAGAGCTATACTAGCGCCATCTCATTCCCTGAGCAGAACTGTTCACGCTTTAAGACATCAGGGTAGGTCACCAGCGCTGCGTCTGTCAGGATTTGATTACCGCACGAAACAATTACTTGTATGACCAAGAAGTAGTTGTTTTGGGTTTGACAGTTACTGGTGAAGGAGACATTTCTAGTATGTGGGCAATGATTTATTTATTAAAAAAATTTTTTTTTCTTTCTTCTCTATTTAGCCATTTTCCTGACTATTGTTTATTTTTGCCCTATGTTCTGAAAGATAGCAACGTTGCAAATAGTTGTCAATAGTTCTTTACCTGATCATCAAACTCCCATGGGTAAGAGATACAGAGTTGTGGCAGGAAGCCCACAGCTATCATATACTGTACGGGGATGAGGAAGGTGATGCACGAGGTGAAGGCCGGCCACAGCCGCGCCTGCGCCTTGCGCTTCAGGGACACTAGGATCAGAAGCCACGCCGCGTACAGCACCGCGTACAGGTCCATGCGAGACCCGATCACACCCATCATACATATCATAGTTATCTGTAAATACATTGTAAGCGGCATAAATTGATAGAAAAAAAGTCACTAGCGAAATCTATGGAGTTATTATGCTATGAAGTATCAAGTTCTCAACAAAATAGAACATATAAAAAAAAAACACAATAAAAATAATTCTCAGGTAGAACGCTAACCAGGTGGCCGACCATGACGTCTTAACCACAGTAGTCCCAGTGAGGGTACGAGACAGAGCTATACAAGTCGTCTAGTGCCACCTCGTTCCCTTACTGGAACTACTCTGGGGTAGGCCACCAGATACAGTATCTGTCGGTCAGAGCTACGGTTGAGAACAGCCTGAAGTCCGGATGGCCGACTACGACTGACAGAGAAACGGGACGCAGTTATAAGGGTAGGACCCTTGTAAATTAACATCGAAATGGTAAAAAAAAACGGAAGGCAATTCATTTAGGATTTTCGTGTTCTGTGTATCCGCTCCTCTCTTCGTCTGTTTGTTGCAGTAGTAAATATGCAAATAAAGACACTAACCTCCACACCAAACTTATAAAATCCATAATTTATTAAATACTTGATACAGTGTCCCAAGTCTATGTCTGCTTCTTGGCGCGTTATGTTAGGAAATATTGTTTTAGTCCTCTCTTTTGGTAATACTCCGGATGATCTGTCAACAAATAGCAAAATTAAATAAATGTCCATGAAATACAACTTAATCATTATAAGGGCTGATTTTTCAACATTCAGATTAACTTTTATCTGAGGAATAAAAATGGCGGTTTAACAGCTTATCTATAGAAAATAATATGTCAAATCGCTATTTTTATTCCTAAGATAAAAGTTATCTGGCTATTGAAAAATCCGGCCCTAAGTAAAACATTTACATACCTGAGCGATTGTTGTCTATATGTGACCAACGCATGAAAAGTGAACAGTGCTAAAAGACCGATGTATCCCTTGAGTATCGTCACCAGCTGTTTATTTGGTCCAGCCTTTTCAAAACCTAGCCATTCGGCGTTATTAAATTGAGAACTATTAGAGGTCCCGTTAGTGAAAATCTGAAACAATAAATGGAACGTTTATTTTATTTATTTGACCAAATAAATCAAATATTTGATGAATGATATTTATTTTGCAAATAGATTCTCGAAAACACTTTTACAAGTCAAAACACTTTTTTTATAACTAGATGAGGCCGGTGTTTCGTACCTGACTACTCTGAGAAGAAACATCCGAAACAAATTCAGAGGTCATTGTCTCTTTTTTAAGTCCATTATTTATTATGACATTAAATTGGTTAAATCATCCGAGGGCCCTACATGTATGTGATGGTCTTTTGAAGAAAGAACCATACAAATTTGAGTGGACCTGCCCAGTCAGTGCAAGCATTTGTCAGTTATCGTGAAGCTCGACTCATAACTCAAGGAGCTCATTTCACGTAATAAACAGTGATTTAGTACTTACATTGTCCTTCGTACAATTGACATCAGAACTAGAGTGTTTGATGTAATCAATCTGGTAGATCATCTTGGCCATGAAATAGATACTAATTAGAGTTGATATAAGAAGTACGCAAACGCGTTGTTTTCTTGAATTAAACCACAATCCTGGAGCGATCAGTAACATGATCGGTACATGCATCGCGCATACCTGTAACATTGCAAGAAAAATATTTACAATTTATCTATTTGTAGTCTCAGACCGTACATAGATTGTTAATATTTTTAGCTGTAGGACTTTAGGCTAAAATATAATTTTAGTTAATAAAGTACACATTCAAAAAATGTAATAGTTAGTATCACTGTGCAACACATTAATTCACATGTAGATTTGTCTTGAAGACTGAGATGAATCCTGGGAAATATTTGACGTGATACTGTATTTCGTTCTTTCAGTGCCGTCGGGGCATTTAGTGCACATTTAAATTATACTAAAAAAATGTATTTACTTACGTTAATAACACAGAGCAGCATCAAGGAAATAAAAACTATCTTGATGAGATGCAGGTCGAGGTAGATGAAGATATAGTGTATGATTTCCCAGGCGCGGTAGTTGTGTAGCAGCAGTTTGGCGAGCGCTCGCAGCCTGCCCGACATGCGCGTCGGCGCCGTGCGCGACCCCGCCTCCCGCGCGGGCGTCTGTCTGAACCGGTGGAAGAAGGGTACATGAGCATTGGACCCGACATTGTCTGTCAGTATTTTTCCAATTATAATACAAATAATATTCCACAACTCTCACACGACGCCATCTAGTCCCAAGCTAAGCAGAGCTTGTGTTATGGGTACTAGACAACTGATAAACATACTAATATATTTCTAAAGAAATAAATATTATAGATAAATTACACCTAGACACGGAACAAAATGATCGTGCTTATTACACAAACATTTGTCCTGGGTGGGAATCGAACCTCCGACCTCCGGCATAGCAGTCAGGGTCTCTAACCACTAGCTAGACCAACAGGCCTGTCGAACTATTATGGAGTGGGCACAACACTACTGCATTTTACATGGAGAAAGTGCTTATCTGAACTTCACGGCCCAGTTAAAATAGTAACGTGCTTGAATAAAGTGGAAAAGCAAAAATACCTGGAAATGGCGATAATAATAATAAAAAACTGTTCTAACCTTAGAGATGTTTGGCGAGATAGAGGTGGTTGTATTGAAGACATCTCGATCGATTGATCCGGTTCTGTGGCGGCTTGTGAACGTGGGTTTGTGTCTTCAGATGGCAACGGTGGCAACTAAAATGTATGGAATAGATTTTATTTGACTTATTATGAGTACAAATTCGAATCTTTAATGGTAAGATTCCATTAAAATAGTGTGCGGCACATTTACACCATGGCTTACTTTGTGTGTGTACAATCTACAAATTTGAATCATGACCCATTTTGACAATAAATCGTTTGAATCCCTCCAAATAACAAAGATCAAGATCGTTACCAAAGATATCTAAGTTTGCGCGAATGTGGACCTAATTGTATTTGAATGTCTGTAAGAAAATAAGCTTAGTGTACTCATAATTCAGTTTTGTCGATTGTACCATTCCATCCAGTTAATTCGGGTGAGACGACCACTTTATGAATACTTGACTCAATACTTACATCATCCCTCATTGTCGATGCCCCATCTTGACTTCTCTTAATTGACTCTGGTCGAGAAGAACTGTTAAAAACAAATAAAATAAGTGAAATTTTATTTATGTTCTTACTTAACATTATTTACTTTGCGACTACTATAAGAATAAAAATGTTAAAGACCGCCATTTGTCACTTAAAAATTAAAATACTTCCGAAATATATTCGGTGAAGATTATTAAAAGTGAAATGGTTCTTTTAAAAGATTCTGTGTTATTTTATTTTTGCTAGGTATCTAAGTTTAGTTCATAGAAAAAAAATCTAGCAATAAAATACTTGTTGCAATTTATCTTGTTTTCATATCATCATCAGCTCAGCCATAGGATGTCCACTGCTGAACATAGGCCTCCCCTTTTGATCTCCACATGTACCGGTTGGAAGCGATCTGCATCGAGCGTCTTCCGGCGACCTGCATAAGATCGTCTGTCCACCTTGTTGGTTCTATGCTATGCGTGCTTTCTTTCATATGAATAATATTTATTTAAGAGCATGTAAATACTAGATAGTGATTGATATGAAAGTTAATGAATCAAGAGTAAGAGGAAGGCTAACGAAAAGATGGATGGATTGTGTTGAGGAATGATATCAATGTAAAAAGAGTAAATTATGGTTTCTTGTCTGACAGGGGGGAATGGAAGAAGAAAACGTGTTGCATAGACCACAAGTAAAATGGGATAAGAGCAGTAAGATGATGTAAGTGTTAAGGCCGCTGTACACATTGGGCCAGCGTGTACTGACCTTCTTGGCGGTATGTTGGTAGTTGGCGGAAGTATTGGTCGGCCAACCGAATGTTGTCGGTTTTACGTGCACCAATCAAAGGATCTTAGCATGCTTCGCAAAAGTGTTCACACGTTGGCCCAATATGTAAACAGCGACATTTGGAATTCATTATTTTGGCCCAACATGCTGGCCCACTGCCTCGGCCCAATGTGTACAGCGGCCTTTAGAAAAACATGTATGACGTCACATCATGGTCGTCAGCACAGTTTCGTTCCTATCTTGGTCGAGTAGTACAAAAAATGCACATTTTCATATTTACCTCGTTTTCGGATCCGACAATGCCATAAAATCTTTATGGAAATAATGAACTTGCAATATCGTTATGATAAGGAATGATGTTGGTGTTAATAGCTTGACAAATAGATCAGCCGGATGATACGGCTCTAATCCCAAGTCTTGTTGTCTGAAACAGAAAGAAAATACATTAATATTTTAATCGCGAAATTCACATTTTTTTAATATTTAATTAATTAAAATTCATGTATATCAGGTAACACTCACATCAGATAAAATATACCTAAATAATTATAATTTATTTTTATTTTATTGATTGTTTTTACTTACAGACTCTCATTTATCAATAAATACTTTTCTATAATCTTCGAAAAGTTATCGAATTGATAGATGTATATAAGAATAAGATTTATCATTGAGTATACGATGACCACTATCCAAAACATGTACATTAATTTTCTCCACCAATGCCAACTTATCTGCAAAGAAAACAATATTTATCAGAGATGTTCTAAAATACTCAGATCCAAACAGTAATATAGTTTTATAAAGGGCGCTACACACTGCTAAGATAATATAATATTTTATCTTAAGATTTTAAATTAATATATATTAGGCCATCACAAACGACTATTATTTAATAACTTAAGGTATTGTGTTACGGTAAATTTTCATATCGCTCTCATCTTACGATACGAAAATATGACATAAATATTGTCTTCGTCATGTATCCATTGAATTGTATGGCGAGCAAAATTGTGTCTTAAGATGAAATATTATAGTATCTTAGAAGTGTGTAGAACCTTGAAAAGGTAATGTAAGGTAAATTTCGGTTGAAAAACAAAATTATATACATAAAAGTATTTCAATATTTTTTACCTGGAACATGAGTATAAAAGCGAGGAAAAGGAACATGTAAATGATCCGGAAGATGGTCATGCGCTTGCCAGAGATCCCGATGACGAACAGCATGATGACCACGACGTAGATCCAGTAGCGCGCGCACAGCGAACGCAGACAGTCGCCCAGCGAGCGCAGCAGACGAGAACGCTTCTGTTCCTCGTTCCGCGAATCCAGAACTATCGACATTTAATTTTTATTGGTTTTAAATCTACAAGCCTACCAAAACGTCTTAAAACGTGAGTCTTTAGGCTGTGGGAAAGCGACAGAGCTATACAAGTCGCCTAGAGCCATCTTGCTCCCTGAGCGGAACTACTCACGCTTTGAGAGTTTATATTGTTTATTTATTGGTTTTAAATCTTGTGAAAGCGTTTTCTACCACTTCTATTAGACTTTCACATGAGCCAGAAATTGTAAAAAAAGGTAGTTATAAATAAATGCGGGGGGGGGGGGGGGTCGCACTTAAATGCATACCGCATTTAAATGCGGTCCCGGCAGGCGTTTTCCCCTCTATAGGCCATATGCCCAAGAAGGCGACAAAAGTCTCCGGTGAGCGGAAGCTCTAAGGTTGACTTTCTTATTATTTAGATTTCTGTCAATTAGCAGAATACTCTGTGAAGGAAATATATTTTATAGTGTTTGTAATAATGTTAAAAAATATAAGAGAGTGCTGATTTTTTGTGATAGTCAGTACAAAATCTGAAAAAGTGTAGAAATATTACTGGTTAAGTTTTTGAGACTGCTGGTAACTAAGAAAGAAGGAGACATGGTGCTAAGCAATTTAGAGAGATTCAGCTGGAAAGAAGAAACCGATTTTTCTAGAATGGAATTAAAAATGGTACAACATTTTTTGTAACACATTTTGTCTTCGTGTTGGCCACCATTTATAATTGCACTCTTACTTTAAAATGTATAGTTAATATAATTTGTGTTTACCGGTAATCAGACCTGTCCAGGGTAGTGATAAAGCAGAAAATAATCAGTTACTTTGTAAGTAAAAAGATACATTATATATTTTGTTATATCAATTACTTTAATTCTAACTAGTTGATCTTCGTTGCACAAAGGCCCAGATCAGGAACAAGTACTTGTAGATCATAATAAATATTTGCTCTATGCGGGAATCGAACCCGCGACAAGCCGCAATCCAATCGCTCAATTACCGCATCAACCGTCAAATTTCAATATCGACCTCTTCCCACGCTATTGATAAAGTACTCACCAGTAGCAGCAGTGGAGGCGGTGAGTTGCAAAGGTGCCGCCATGTCGGCGATCACAGAGGACTGCCGACGTTGGCGTATGTCCTGTATGCGCTGCCGGAGCGTCACCCAGAACATGCACGTAAACAGAGACTTCACCAGCAGAGGCACGCGAGACTCGTTCTCCGGCCGGCCGAGGCCTATTTGTTGGAGATTTACGTGCTGAAAAAAGAGTACAAGTCAAGTATATGAAGCACTGTGGTTGAAACAAACTGGACAAACATTACAATCGAAGGAGTATCCATAAATTATATGTAGAAAAACTTAATCACATTTTGCTATGTCCCGGGATTTGACCTTCAATTTCAATTTAAACTTCATGAACAGAACTACGAAATTTTTAACAGAGAGTTTTATCGACAAAGCATATTTTTTGATTCCATGGTTACAGAGCTTGAAGTACTGCTTATATACTTCTAGACAACGACCTTCTAATAAGTTGCTTCCTTGTTATATTATTGTCTGTTAATTCTTTGTATAATTTGCAACGCTAACGACTATTTTTCACTTAGCTAAATTATCCCACTCTTGGAAAAACTCCCCTAATTCCTTCTATTTCTCTAGATATGGTATGTTTCTTCTTGGCAATTCAATCATCCACCATCATATTTTATAACTCCTCTGTTATATGCATTTACGGACCGTCCACGAATTTGGTCTAAGCGGAGAACGGTTCGGCGGGCGGCGCAAATAACACATATTAATTACTTTGTAAGTACGCAAATTCACCACGGGCGGCGCCTAGTGGCGTGTTTCAAACATTTCTATGAGCCCCGCAGTGAGCCACCGCTCATGGCGACAAGGTGCATAAAATGTTGTGATTTAAGATACAATAACATACCTCGATATTACTAGGTAGCTCAGTTTCTAGAAGATTCATGCCGTATATGTACTCTGCTATGAGAAGGAGCATGGCGTAGAGTACTAAAACCGGGCTGGTCTTGAGCATGAACCCGCGTTGGTCGTGGCACAGCCACACAACGTTGGCCCACATTAGGAACACGAACGTGAGCCATGAATGGAACATTATACTCCAAGCCATCATTGTGATCGTCGTCGCTATGTACGATGATCTGAAAACATAAAACGTAATATAATATCAAGTTTGTAATCCCTGAAGGGTTAAGCAGAAAAGTAGCTAATATATAGTGCCATTTATGGTTTAGATTTGATGTAATAGGGGTGAGCCTATTGCCATGAACTGGGTACAAATCCAAATTCCGTGGTTAATGACAAATGTTAATGGAACTAAAGAGGTTTTTTTTTAAAGGAAACGACTTTAAAAACAATCTCATGAAAGTGTAAAATAACTTTTCATTCGAAAGACGGTGGCTTTGTTTTTTATTTCATGGACTTTTCCACGGACTACCGAAAGAAAAGATGTTAGTTTTGAATTCGGATCTTAAAATTATAAAAATACATATCGGTAATGGCAATAATCTGTGATGCTAACCTGATCAGAACTTGGAAAAAGTCGATGATCGCCATAATTATGTCATCCATCAAGTTAGGTTCACGGTCGGTTCCTGCAGTTGACTCTGTAATAAAAATAAACGGTTTATATTGTTACAACATTTTTTTATTTTAATGTGTTTATGTGACTTACAGCTAACGAAAGAAAAAAATAATAATGAGATTTCAACGATCAGCCATTTACAAGTCTTCACAGTTAGCTAAATATAATAAAATACAATCTAAAATAAAGAGGTACATAGATTTCTCATTATTTGTGTGTTCTAGCCAGCAAAAAAAGCCTGAGTTCTGGAGGTCACTCCATGTAAAATACTGATATTCAGCTGCATCCGGTTCGCCTGGAAGCCGACACCAACATAGTTGGAAAAGGCAGATACTGAATACATCAAATAATAAAGTACTAGCGACCCGCCCCGGTATCGCACGGGTGCAACCTCTATTATATTATGCATGTTAAATACATAAAAACCTTCCTCTTGAATCACTCTATCTATTAAAAAAAACCGCATCAAAATCCGTTGCGTAGTTTCAAAGATTTAAGCATACAAAGGGACATAGGGACAGAGAAAGCGACTTTGTTTTATACTATGTAGTGATGTTTACCTGAGTCCTGAACAACCACGGAACCAGTCGAGTCTTGCCTCATATCGCGCCTTGAAGAGGACGTGGGGACAGCTTGAGCTGACCATCGTTTAGAAGAACTCGCACGTATTAGCTGAAAGTATGTTCATAATGGAGTCAGTATGCTGACTACTTTATCCAGTACAGGTAAGGGATTATGACGACTCATGTTTTTTTATCCCATCATTCATCAAATTATCATTCAAATGTTACACCATATATGCTTCGCAAAGATCTCATTTCCACATTATTAATTTTACATTCAAGTCACACCCAACATTCGCTTCCATGCGCATGAGCATACTTGATTGTAAATTTATAAGCAGCCATGTCATGAGTCGAGTTTTTAGACCATATCCTTGCTATGGATAGTGTTAACCAGAGCTTCCCTTATCACGTCGTTAAAAGCCTTCTTTGAGAGTACGTAATCACGGTTACAATTTTTTACTGAATCTTAAGAAGATGTTCGGGTGCCATCCGTAAATTCAACTTTTCGAAATGGCTTTCTTCCGTCGAATAAACTTAAATAATAACGATTATATTACCTTCATTAAAAATATACAGAAAAAAAATGTAATGGTGGACATAAAACAACATAAATCATGCAACTCACACAGATTACGTGCTAACACACAACACAACAGAGTATTAGTGAATGTGCACAAGACGGGTGTGATACAATGAGCTGGTTAAATATTACAACCAAGCACTGAATTGTTCTCTTATACACAGGTACGTCCAATTTTAAATAGGATTGCCATCTGAATGAATCCAAACCAAGAAATATCTAGACAAATAATATAATATTTACTTCAAGTAGATAAGGCCAAAATTAAAATAAATAACTGTTAGTTTCTATGTTATAAAGCAATATTTTTCTTGGCTTGGATGCACATAAGATTTCCCAAAGACACAAAACAGAAATAAAACAAAAGAAGATACCTACAGGATCAGTCTCCGTGGCCTCAAGGCGGTTTGCTTGAGTATTTATGTATGGCATTGATACCTATAAAGAATGAAAGCAAATTGCAAAAATAAAAGTTTTACAAGGAGTTTTAAAAGGATTATAAAGTGCCAAATTAAACGAAAATTAAATTCCAGTAGTTTTGCTAAAGCATTCTGACTGGTGTATTAAAAAACAATATTTTGGTGGGATTTTATTTACAAAATATCTACAAAACGTGCCATGCAGTTACGAATATGAAAATACTAAACAAACTAAGAAGTGAAGCCAATATACAAAGTGATCGAAGTTTTTAGTGCTGCTACCATAGTGAGAAACAAATGAACGTACAAGAACTATTTCTTTACAACTACATGTTTTTGAAATGTAAACATAATAAATACCTGAACCTAAATACAAGTGATGCAACAGCTATTGTTTAAATAACAAAAATTATTGTGTATTCGACTAACTTAGCAACTATACTGGAGCATGTCAGGAAAGAAAGATTTAACTCTAGAAACATTACACTTGTATTCAGAGTCGATGTAAGAACTCTACTACGACGAAACAACATGACGTGTGCAATAATGAAAAAGTAGGGATCCGTGAATAATTCTCGTAAGCTTACTCGAACTTTTTTAGTAGCACTTTTCCACTTATCCCTCGGGAGGCGTCGGCTGCCGCGGTGGAATGTCATGCCCCTCGTCAGGGAACCGTTCACCTTGCCCTCTTCTAAGCCGGAAAGGGCGCTCTTTTTTTTCGCCTTAGTTCCCAGTTTGATAGCACAAGAAATATATGTTACTAATAACTGCTATTTGACTCTAGTTATATTTTGACGATTCGATGATACAAAGCAATAGAATTAATAGAAAAACAAACTACAAGAATTGCTAGACACAGTTGTTTTTACCAATATCCCGTCATTTTCTATACGTGTTGATTAGGTTACAATAGGCGCATTTATATAAGTTAGGAAGCCTGTTTATTCCAATAAGATATATGATTGAGCATTAAAAGAAACATATTATAAAGACAATCCAATCTCATGTTATTTTAAAAAGCATAATATAGCTAGCTCTTTGGGTTAGTCAAAGACATCATTGTTAAATCACAGTACTAAACTACTATTTTAATATGCACACATACATACCTTGGGTTTGAACAGTTGTCGAGTTTCCAGTGCGAGGACGAAATATGTGAATAGTATGACGAATGGACTGGCGAACGTTGTCCACATGAGGTTATCCGTTACTTCGTACTTAAATAGTGATGGGTTTGTTTCGTTTATATCTACTAATTTTGTTAGGCCAAAGTACCTGCAAATAAATGCGATTTTATAGATTCCACACAAGGGAACTGATTTTAAAAACCTGAATTTCGAAGACATGTGATATACCGTCATAGCTGTATTTCGTCTAACTTTCTCAATGCTATTTTGGGATCGGCTTTACACGGTTTCCGGTCAATCCAATCCAATGCAGCAGAGTCCCATTATTTAACATGGAATGGTTGCATACCCTTTGTAACCTCCACAACGCAGCATTATGCTGGATGTCATTAGACTTCCCGTGATGACTGTCAAAGGTCTAAAAATGACTGTCAGGACCTATGAATTAACGTGGTAAGGCGGAGAATAGTAGACTTGCATGTCAAAATACCAGTCAATATGTACCTAGCGACTATTGATATTAGTCATCTTCTTTGATTTGGGGCAAAATCGAATCTAAACGTACATATCCGCATGTTTGAGTAACTATATCATTCTGCTACGTATAAGCGTCATCATTTCATGGAGCGAGAATTCTGGTTAGTCCGAATCCATTCGCATAAGAAGGTTAACGTACTATTAGACCTTTCACTTTCGGAGTTGCAGTTCTAGATGGCAGAGAAGTAAAAAGAAACCGTCTAAAATGTTTAAGTCCCTTCGCACACAAGGCGACGCATGTCTCCGATACCTTACGACTTAGGTATCCAGGCGACTGTCGCAATAAAAATCCAAAGAAGTTCGTACACAGACACATATCAATGGATGCCAAAGTCGTAAGGTATATCGGACACTTGCGTGGCCTTGTGTACGAAGGGGCTTAGTCACAAAAAACGAAAAATGTTTTTACCTAGCAAAATCCTTATCTGGTGGATAAAGTTCTTCCAACACTGAGCACTGATAAACTAACTCAA
Organism: Agrotis ipsilon; assembly: GCA_028554685.1. Lineage (NCBI taxonomy): Eukaryota > Metazoa > Arthropoda > Insecta > Lepidoptera > Noctuidae > Agrotis > Agrotis ipsilon. Next base: position 13,053,162 of record CM052963.1, read on the forward strand.
TGATGCTGTGGATAGCCATGATAGCCATGACGCAGCGGCACACCACCGCGAAGGCGCGACTCAGCGGCCGGCCCAGCGCCCACGCCGTCGCTGAACCCATGAACACTAGGTAATAGATACCAGACGTGATGCTTGGACGCATTATGCCGGACAACATTATCAGGATCAAGCTCAAATATGCCCCTGAAAAAAAGAACAGTATTTTAGAAATCTTTTCAGTAAAAATAAGAATACGTCTTTTCTGTCAGTAACACGAGTAATAAAGTAGTACCAGGACTCGTTTCTCTTTCCAATTTGTGCATATAGGGGCGTATTTGCTGTATGCCCCGTACACCCAGCAAATATGATATCATAGTCTTTGATAAATTTTCAACTTTATTCATTAGACTCTTAAGTTAAAAATCTATTAAATACACACAGACTACAGTAGAAGATCAAAAATAAGTCGGCGAAACCCTAATTATACATCATAATTTTAATTGAAAACAGGGCTCTGTGGCGCACATTGGGGAGGCCTATGTCCAGCAGTGGACGAATACGAGCTGATGATGATGAATTTTAATTGATGATAGCTCATTACCTGCATTGGTCACGAGGGGATATCGCTGATATTTAGTATCCGATGGCGATACTACTGGCTCTCCTCTCTGGCTTATGAGCAACCTCTTGGTTACAAAATACACTAGCACCGATATTATGGTGCTTATAATCTGAAATTGAACATAACAATTAATAAGTAGATAATTGTGTAGCAATATTTGATGAGACTTTTTTTAAACGTTGCCCCACCCCTTGATTATTTTCGTATCGTGGATGCGTTTACAAACATTTAAATTCGCTTGAACGCTTGTTTAAAAAGTTTAATTGCAAAATGACTCCTATTAACGAGAAATGTCGTTTTGACGTTGCCAGTTTTTTTGGACAAGCAAGTGTTCAACAGATGTTTAACTTTTTTGTGGTATGACGGTTAATATCTGAAGTCCTAACATGACTTTTCAAGTATTTGGGACGTAAAGTAAACGGGAACTTTGACGTTAATATTTGAAGGAAAGAATTAGTTCTTCGTTCGTATACTAGAGGCACATATTACTAGAGGCACTTTTACTATCTTCTATACAGGATTCGAAGTAAATAAGCAAGCTGAAGTGGCAATGGGCAGGCCATATTGCCCGCAGAGTAGATGGCCGATGGGGTCGAAAAGTACCAGAGTGGAGACTATGGACTAGGACGCAGCGTAGGACGTCCACTAACGAGATGGACAGACGACCTTATAAAGGTCACCGGAAGACGCTGGATGCAGGTCGCTTCCAACCGATATATGTGGAAATCTAAAGGGGAGGCCTATATTCAGCAGTGGACGTCTTATAGCTGAGATGATGATGATGATGACCTATGCTGTAAATAAAATGCAGAAATCTTGTGATAAGGCCTCTGTTTGATAATTAATAACATTAACATTTACCTCGGGAAGCGTATAATGAATGGCTTCAAGTGGATCAATTTCAGAATAAGCCACAAAGCCTAGATTATGGGCTATGGTTTTGATGACAGGGTACTCCGCGAGCAGGGCGCCGTAGGGTGGAGTAGCTGCCAGGGTCGCGTGCCATGCGACGTGCAGCAAGAGCAACAGGAATGATGCAATCACATTTAATAACAAATATGAGCCGCGCCATCCTGAAAACGAAATGGTTCATTATGTATCTTGGCAACCGAGTTTCGCTTGTTAATTCTTATGTGTTAATTGTGTTACAAGAAAGATAAATGGTCTACACAAATGAAGGAAAAGAGACTTTAAATACAAAATAAAATAAAATTATGGAGTCACTCAAAATTGTCAGTAGTCTTTATTGGATCAAATGATCTAACAATGAGCATAAAGTGAAAAATGCAATCGAAACTATAAGCCCTGTAAGGTATTGTTCAGATTTCAAAAATTCTTTCACGCTTTATTTTTGAGTAATTGTAAAAAAAAACTGTTTAAATTCGTTTTTTTCTTCGATCTTTGCATTACTTTACTAAAGGGTACCTAATAGTACTGAAAAACTTAGCTACACATTTATTATTTCTGAAATCAACAACAATCGCACAGTGCGTTACAAACTTTCCCGCAAGATAAGGCAAGTGTTACACGACCCCAATATCGATTTCCACGATATTAATTCTTGTGTATTTTATACAACCAACTATTCAAGTAATGCTTAAAGAAAGTTTACGCGAATATGGGCCTAATTTTTTTGGATGTCTGTAAGGAAATAAGATTTATGGTGGGTCATAAATCTTTGCCGATTAGTACATAGAAATGATCAGTCCCCTTGATCTCAATATGGATTCTAATTGGGGTGCTTAAGGGCTAGTTGTTTCATCAGTAGTTAACTAATAGTTAAAATCCTATATTTTTTAACCTATGGTTAAAAAAAATATGGTAATATGACAACTTAACTAATGATCATAATTGTTTCAGTAGCCAAAGTTTCTCACCTTTGAATGTTCTGGTGTCTGGTACGCATGTCAGTGGTGCTAATAAAAACAACAGGAGGTATACTATTGAAATGCCAAACGGCCGCAGTGCTATACCTGTAAAGAAAAATACAAATCATTAGTTATGTAATTTTATGAAAAAAAACGTTGCTCTACTCTAGGAATTTCTCATGTACCCTGCACGATACAAACATTTAAGCTCGCATAAATAAACACCCAGACTAGCAACAACTACTTGTAGTCATCGCACAAATATGTATTTCGTACGGGTATCGAACCTTTCACACGCAGAGCAGTAATCAATTGAATCAATCGCTCTGCCACTGTGCTAATCGCACCATCATCAGTTTGGTCGATATGATAATAAAAAAGTTGAGATGTTGAGTTGCATTAATTAATTAAATATTTTTAAGTGTAATAGTGACCTCAGCGGTAATACCTATGACCTTAAGGTCACCCAGCGTATTACGTAGTTCTAATGTATGTATTAGTATAAGAGGTCACCTTATTTACTGTTTTGGTCTTACATCTTATACCAAAAATATTAGGAAAGTTTCTAAGTTTGGATGCATGGATATATGTTTGTCACTGTTTCACGTAAGAAATGCTGCAATGATTTTGATACAATTACAATAATATAGCTTACTTACATACGAATTACACTAAAGCAATAAAATGTACAAATATTTGACTGTGTAACAAAATTACAGTGGCAAAGACACGGTTTGCAGCAAGTTTTATAAATAAATCATCAAACATCAATCATTCATTAACAGAAATAAAACTCTATGTTTTAGCAGTTTGCCCTTAGCCGTTGAATTGAATGAGGATAAAATCAAGCCTAAAAAAAGTAAACATGAAAACTGCCCAAACACGAAAGGAAAGTCAATAGGGGGAAAGTCGCAGACACTATAAATCACAGGCACAAGGCGCCGCCGGCGGCTAGCAATAGGACGTTCAGATTTCAGAATTGTTTTAGCCTCCTTCAGAATAACTTCTTAGTTACGCAGTTGTTTTTATGTCAGCTAAAAATATTATATTCATACTCACTTGACATTAGCCTCAATTGAGTCAGAGGGACTTCTCAGAATTATTGACAAATTGTTCGTTATTTGCTTTAACTAATCATAACAAATATTTGCATGGTGATTAACATTTTTATGGCCCATTTTTCTTGTATCACATGGAATTATGTAATCATTTGTTTAAAAATCACAATATTCATAGTTAACATAAACACGTTTCTCCAATTAAGATAATTAAGAAGTAAAAATTAACCGACCTAATTTTGTTTTTCTTTCCTTTCATATATTAAATGAATTTTCTTTTAATTAAGTAGGGCTAAAATTAATGATTTTGCCAATTTTTATTGAAGACCAGTCTTTTTTAAACACTCTCTGACATATGTATACTTATTACATGAATCGACTCTACCTCTAACATTCGAATTAGTTTTTCAGTAGATAAACGTAACATTGAACTGTCTTGGCCTTGGAGTGTAGGTATAACATCAATAGAGTTGTTAGAAACAGTTTCAAGACTACTTTGACAGGAAAAAATATTTACATTTTTTTAACTAGTAGCCCACGTTCTCAAGCAAATACCCTAGCATTATTCTGAAAACATGGATAGTATATTATGTCCCTTACGAAGTTATAAACAATTTTCACTTTTTACCCGACTGCGCGATGGAAAGGAGGGTAATATCAGTCTATGTAAATTGCATCGTGATTGTATTTTGGAAGTCTTCTTCAGGGCGGATAGTTTGATCAGTAGTAAAATTATTTGTTAAATTCTATATTTAACCATTTGTTAAGAAACGTATTATGACTTTAACAATAGAAACTATTGATCAAACAACTGGCCCTAAGCAGTGCATAACAAATAGGCGACCATAAACAAACAGATAGGAGTCGTGAAAAGCTAATAACGAAGGAAGAGAACACAATTTTGCCGGGCACCGTTCGTTATGGCGGCCCCAAATGCCACAGTAACATTTAGAATTTGTTCCACTTCGTTTTATACCCTGCCCTATTTCTTCTTGCGTCCTACCACTGTCATAAAAACACTGTTTAATATGTTCTTATGTATATATTATGTATATATGTCTGAGATTTTATAGCAAAATACCTATCTAAAATTTCCCTCTATCTGAATCACATTCAGGGAGTCTATGAAAATTGATTTTTTCACGCAGCAAACACATAGGTCGTGAGTTCTTTCTGCTCAACTTCGCCCAAAAAATTGTTGCTTACACTGTTTATATCTCGTTTTAATAACCAATCAATAACGTGAAAACTAAGTGAAACGAATGATTAAATAGATGCTAAAGTTAAATCATCACTTCCGATAAAAAGTAAATATTCATTTTAAACTTTTAACTATGTTCATAATTTACAGTATTCATAGCATGTATGTGTGAAATAGGTGCCATCATAGATATAGAAAAAAGAGGTATATAAGTACTTATGTCAAGTGCACCTACATGTTAATTAATTAAAGCTGTGGACTGTAGTATTTATCGTCTAGTTTTTCCAGTCCTTTTTTGCAACAATATAGATTAGGTAAATGAATTACTTCTTTTGATAAGATAACATAGGTTACAGTAGGTTTGTTTATAGAGAGTGTTTAGTAAAAAAAAATATCGGAAAATCCACCGGTCGATTAAACCAGCGCGAAACCTGGACGGGCAGCTAGTTTATTATTTATGTAGGTAGGTATACATTGAACTATTCTCTATTCAATTTATTTCCAATGTTATAAAAAAAAAAAGTATAAAAAACATGTCGGAATTATTACGGTGTTTATGTGTTTATCTGGCACTACTATGTGTTTATGCGCTTCAAGAATAAGTGCATCATTATTTTTTATGTGATCTCTGAAGATTTTATTTATTTTTCTAAATGGATAACATTAAAAAACGTACTTATCTATTGTTGCTTCATTGTTGTAATGCAAATAGCAAAAACCAAGGAGAGAATAAAATGAATATACCTACCTATAATCTGAATGGTGTCATGGGTATTTTATGATATTTAAATAAATCTGATAGAGAAGATAAGAATAACAACTTAGGTACCTTATGGTTCGTAAAAACAAGATAGGTACCTGCTGTAAAAGTTGTTTTTATGACCTGACCCTTCACCTGACTCTGCCTTCTACTTTGTGAATACGCGAGAAGAATATCGCAAACATGACAGTAGGTAATAAAAAATAACAAGCTAAGTCGCCTCAAAAAGGTCTAATCCAAATAATGAAGTAAGGGTCAACACACACCGAGATGCGACGCTGCGCGCTCCTTTCAACAGAGCAGCTCAAAATCTACTCGACGAAAAGATGCACATCAGGTCTACGATACATATGCCAGTAACTTGCATAAAAGTATGCAAGTAGCTTGCATACCACTGTATCATTCACCAATCAGAAGTCGCAAAAGATAATGCAAGCTACTAGCTTGCACAGTTGCAAGTTATATACTGGCATGTGTATCGTAGACCTGAGCCTGAGCCTTCATTTCCAGTATCGTCGCGACGCGTCGCGGCTCATTGTGAACTGACCCTAACTACAGTTTGATTGAAGACCACACCCTGTAAACTTTTTACATGCAATATTCATTATTAATGAATTTCAAATGCGAACTGACATGCATGTCATGCAAATATTTTGTCACGGCTACAGAATGTAAATAAACAATCGTTAATAATTTTGTAATATCCATGTAACATGCCAGTTAATGTCTACTAAATAGGTATTACTGTTATATGTAAGAACTTATCCATATATCCAACTAATATTAAAAAATTGTAGGGTTTGTTTGGTTGAAAGCGTTAATCTCAGAGACTATTGGTTCGATCGAATAGAAAAAAATATTCTTGTGTTGGATAGCCCATTGAAGGAGGAAGACTTCTTATTTTTTTAAAAAAAGGGAACGGCCAATAGCCGGGCAGCGGAGGTAAAACCGCGGGCAACAGTAGTCCGTTACCGTTATATTAAGAAACGTAGCAGTAGTATACAAGTTTGTGTAATATCGGTATCTAGTTCCAATATTAGACATCATTTACGACTTGCTCTGGATGATAACCTATTTTAAAAGAAAATAAATATTTTACTTTGGCCCCTTAACAAAATAAGGCCTTTCGTACACAACGGGAATCAATTCTCCGACATACCTTACGACTTTGGTATCCAGTCCCGCGAGCCTCTGTGTACGAACCTCTATGCATTTGTATTGCGATTGTCGCTTGGATACCCAAGTCGCAAGGTATCGGAGACTTGCATCGCCTTGTGTATGTAGGTTCTAACGAAGCAAATTCCGTGTGCTAATAATAACGAAAAAAACTGTGCAAATAAAAAATTCAGAACGTTACTGTTGCCAAAATCATTTATTGGTAAATATTGCAGATTGCAGTCCGTAACTTATCTAATCTACATTGACACAGTAAGCGAAAGATTATGATACAACCACTCGACTGTTTAATATTTTTAACCGATTTCAAAAAAATGAGTTCTCAATTCACCGGTTTTTAATTTATATTTTTTCCCCGTTTTTTAAAAAACGCGTGTACCTATTTGTAAGAATGTACTTCCCAGGTTGTCCTATGATAATCAGGTCAGTACCTTTACCATGAGTTGTCATCGAAAACTTACTCGCTAGCGTCGAAATCGCTAGCGTGCAAACTCGGATCAAATAGATTTCTATATTGCTGGTACCATGAGTTTATTTGAATCTTACGCAGGCGATAATGTAAGCTCGATAGGTGGTGTCGTGTTGCTAACTTCACTCCTTATGTTTTGTTTCTTTCTTTCCCACAAATAAGAAGAGAGAACGACTTCTAGTACCTACGTCACTGTCGCCCATTGTTCGTTGACCTTGCCCTTGTATCACAGTATCACTGACACTGCGTTTGTGGTTTGGAAGTTTATAACAATAGATTATTTGTATTATTTACTACAAAGTGCCCTGTTATAATTATTGGTGGTTTTCATGAAAAGAAATGTTTCTACTTGGTATTAATTTATTTAAAAAGTAGGTAAAGTTATAAAATTCTGAAATAGTTCCACCTAAACGAAGTTTATTGTGTAACATAAAAAATGTGAAAATGTGGTAGTGTAAGTGTGTAAGTTCAAGTGTCTAAAGACGTGAGAATCGCAAGAAATAATCCATAATGTGTCCAAATCGTCAAACGCTGCTTTTATGGGTCTGTAAATTTTAAGATTTTTTTTTCACTTATATTGTAACTTGAAATTCACGTTGTAGTTCCCAAATTAAACGGTCGCTAACAGATTCCATGCTAAAAAGCTCTTGCAAGCATTATTTTGACTTTTTATACTCAAAAAAGTTTATAACTTTAATGTAAATACATGTTTCACACGCCAAAAAGCTAGTGAGCAACGTAACTACTATAGCAAGCGTATTGTTCGCTAGCGCCTGTAGTATTAGAAACTCATGGTACCGTTTTGTATGGTGACATCTGAAAAACGTTAGTGACCGTCGTATAGATTACGTTAGGTTTTTAACCAATCGTAATCTACAGTGCTCATGGTATGAATTTTAATTCTCACTGTGACCGCTAGGGGCGCTGTACAATATTTCATACAAATAATTTACGGAGACGCTAGCGAGTTTTGGCTGTGCAAACTCATGGTAGATGTACAGGTCTTTACCTGTACCTCTACCATGAGTTGTCATCGAAAACTTACTCGCTAGCGTCGAAATCGCTAGCGTGCTAACTCGGATCAAATAGATTTCGATATTGCTGGTACCATGAGTTTATTTGAATCTTACGCAGGCGATAATGTAAGCTCGATAGGTGGTGTCGTGTTGCTAACTTCACTCCTTATGTTTTGTTTCTTTCTTTCCCACAAAATAAGAAGAGAGAACGACTTCTAATACGTCACTGTCGCCCATTGTTCGTTGAACTTGCCCTTGTATCACAGTATCACTGACACTGCTTTTGTGGTTTGAAAGTTTATTACAATAGATTATTTGGATTATTAACTACAAAGTGCCTCACTGTTATAATTGTTGGTGGTTTTCATGAAAACAAATGTTTCTACTTGGTATTCATTTATTTAAAAAGTAGATAAAGTTGAAATTCACGTTGTAGTTCCCAAATTAAGCGGCCACTATCAGATTCCATGCTAAAAAGCTCTTGCAAGCATTATTTTGACTTTTTATACTCAAAAAAGTTAATAACGTTAATGTAAATGCATGTTTCACACGCCAAAAAGCTAGAGAGATACGTAACTACTATAGCAAGCGTATTGTTCGCTAGCGCCTGTAGTATTAGAAACTCATGGTACCGTTTTGTATGGTGACAGCTAAAAAACGTTAGTGACCGTCGTATAGATTACGTTAGGTTTTTGACCAATCGTAATCTACAGTGCTCATGGTATGAATTTTAATTCTCACTGTGACCGCTAGGGGCGCTGTACAATATTTCATACAAATAATTTACGGAGACGCTAGCGAGTTTTAGCTGTGCAAACTCATGGTAGATGTACTGGTGATGTAATCCTAGAGAAATTGAGGCAAATCTTCAACAAGCTAGCGACCGCTTGCACCCATCGCAAGTCATCGACTTCGGAAAGAAAAGTTACATTCTATACATTTTTGTAATTTATTTTAGAAGGCAGTGCCTTACTATTTTTAACCGACTTTAAAAAAAGGAGGGTATTATTTTAAGGTTTTTATGTAATTCGTCGCGAGGTGTAAAACTTTTATTTTAAAGATAAATTCTACTAAAACCAGGACGTTCAAAGTTACTGCAAGACGAAGACTTTCAAACAGTGAAATGAAGATTTGACCACGCCGAGCAGTACTGCGATTGCCTAGTTGGCAAAGCGATCTTGGAGTACTTATGCAGAAGGATGCAAGTTGGAGTCCAGCTAGCAGTTTAGGGGTCGCGGGACTTATTTCTTTTACCGTCACCCCGGAACATAAAGGGCTATTGAAGGACACCGTGGATTTTAGTCAGTACAAGTCTGACAGTCCCTCCAGCCCTGCCCGGGGTTGGAGGACTCATTTGATGATTTTGCCACGCTAAAAAAAAAAGCTAGCAGTTTAACTTTAAATTCAGCAAAAAAGTTTCATTTTATTAGTAAATCCCAAAATTATTTCAGTGATGATTCATTCATCCTATCGAGTATGACTTGTAAGCAAGTTGCGATTAGCATATGAGCTACAGGTAATTCAAAAAAGTACTTAAACTGTGTTTACACTCATATATAGCATGTAGTATTACCTACTTTGTCATGAATAAGTATGTGTCATACATACAGTATTCATGTTGATAAAGGCATGTAAGTCCTATTCATTCATTTTTTTTAAATAAAATAGCTGATAAGTTGTGTACCTAACTGGCCATTAAAACTTAAATATAAAAAAATGTGATGTGATAGTTGCTGGTAGAACACTCGTAATTGTAAAAAGAGAAACGATAAACGAAATTATTTCTTCATTTAGATGAAATTGTATCCGGGTTTGTTTTGTAAGGACTAACCGTCGAACGCCATCGATAAATGGGTACCCGCCCTTACGGCCCCATCTGAAAATTCCACCCTGTATAAGTGCGGTTATATAGGGTTATTTTTAATACATTTTGAGAAATTTCATAGTCGCGATAGGTTTTCATAGTAATAAAAATGATTCCTAAAGATGTGGCTGTTGGTTGGACGAAGGAATACCGTTCAGAAGTATTCAGCGTTTCTAATTATGGAACATAAAAATCTGACACATTCCTCGAGAATCTTAACATTTGGTGCACCATTTTCCGGTCGTTGTTCCTCCGATTCATGATTAGTCATTAATTAACATAATATCCACCATCCTATTATTTTATGGCAACTGACTTGAGTGGCCGGCAAGCTACATTATTGGCTGCATACAGTCCTAATTAGAGACAATTTTTATAATTCAGTTTTCTCAGAATTATTAATTCTGAGGTTATTAAGAATATTTTTCATTTGTAAGCATTCAATGAGAGTTCGTCAACAAAATCCACTTTCCTTAGTGCGCAGCCGTCTGATATTATGCGTGACGTTTTTAAGCCACTGCGAAAACAGAAAAAACACATAGCTTTACTTGCTTTATTAGCAATGAAGGCTAAAGCCTTCCAGCTATGTGAATCTTGATAGAACAAGTCTCACAAGTCTTATGTTCGTCTACATCTAACAGGCGCGTGGTGCATTGACCACAAAATATACCGGATAACCTTGACAACTCCATGTCTTATGTGAAATATGCCAAATTATATAGTGTTGAACTCAGAGATACGCGACTATGACGCCCGCCACCGGCGCGGTCGATGAAAATTTATTGGGAAAGTGATTTATTTTTATAAATAGCCAGATTCAAATCTCTATAGAACTTACAATGGGGCACACCTTAATTTATATTATAACTTAGACTTAGAACTTGACATTTTATAGACAATAAACTCTAAATTGTTCAAGAAGAAAAACTTAATTATTGAATGTTTTCGTAAAACCATTTAAAAAACTACACTTGAGAGCAATAAAATCGCACACCTTGACTTTTTTTGTAAAGGCAGTTTTTTTTCATGAATCTGAATAAATATTTAAAAAACACATACACCAATTGAAAGTCTACTTAATTACCTTTCTAATGATATCAAATATCAGTATAAAAAATACCCATAAGAGGATTTATGACACAAAACCCAACAAACGGGTAAATTTACTCAATTTCGCTTAAGATAAAATGAAAATCAAACTCAAAATTCTTTATCAAATTGTTTTTTAATAAGGTGTATTTGCTGTATTTTCCCTCCCCTATCCTTAATTACAGCTCTTAATCGGTTTTTCATGAACCCAATTAATTGTACCATGAAATCTTGCGGTATAGGGTTCCACTCTTCTTCATTACACACGACGAACAGAGTAGCTGCTCAAATTTAGTCGTCGAGCAACTTCACTTGATTAAGGCCTGCTTCGAGCAAGGCAATAACTTGAGCGGCTTCTGCGGGCGTGGTATCCATTTTTTCAGTAGAGATGTTATCACGTTGGTCTTAGGTATGCAACTGATTAGAATTCCTAAAAACCCGACCCTTGTATACCTGCTGATAAGCGGATAAGGGGTACATGTAGTGACAATGCTATCGGGTGAATTTGGGGAATTTGGTGTACGGCTGGTTTCTGCAAGTTACGTGAACGTCAATGATTTTAATTTTGTGTTTTTTTTTTTTAAGCTAAGATTGTATAATTTAATGTTGCCTAATTATTTATACCCAGTATCTTTAGGATTAAGAAAAAAAACAGTTACAAACCAAATTACAAGGGGTGTGCGATTTTATTGCTCTCAAGTGTAGTTTCTGACGCAGATATATTTTAGTTGCCACTTATCCACAGGGAATGAAACGATGATTTAAGAATCAGGTTTATTTTGCTAGAACAGGAATGTAAACTTGGATAACAGAAATAATAATAAAACAAATTGTATTCATGTAACAATAGTGTTGGAGGAAACTGTGTCGCGGCTACTGAGTGACGCTATGGGAGAAAAAACGTGTTTCCTAATATAACTCAAACAATGATGACGAAGTTTATTACGTGTACGAAGATACAGATAAACGTTAGACCTGTGAGAATACTACACGCAAATTAATGGTAATCAGAAACCGTGTATCACTCCGTCTATGAAATCATTGTTCTATGAATTCTATGAAATCTGTCAAAATGTGTTTTCATTGAATCAATAAACTCGAGCATCGATATTGTGTTTGTACAGTACCTACGTACTTTCCTGACACAAATAGGTACATGCCAAGTTAAAAATAAGACTGGAAATATAAACACGGTGAACATTCAGATTTCAAGCAAATACAATTACATTATGTGCACGATATGAGTTTATATTAAGTGGTCTCATTATCATATGCACTGTTTTCGGTAAATATTTACCATGCCATAGTGTACTTATTAATACAAAAGCAAATATATAATATATTATAAATACATTATAATATTATATTACAGCGAACTGCTATTTACTACCCTGTATAGGTAATTTAGGGCAACTTAAGAATTAATTTCAAGAGAATATGTAGAGTCACGGTTCGCATCTAATAATATTGTAGAGTGTTTCCAATAAAACCAGCCAAGTGTGAGTCGGATTCGCGCATGAATGGATCCGCCCGTAATATTTTTATTAGATGTTGTTTTAGCAGCAACAGAAATACACATTTATGAAAATTTCTTAGGCACGTCTTCTTATTACGCATCATGAATCCTATTGGTTACCTACCCTTCAGTATCGAACCCTAAAATGACTAAAAATAGGAACTTGAATGCAGTTATGTTTATTATTATTTTACTTTACGACTACAATAGCATTGAACCAAATTCTGGTTCCACTGAAAAGGTTAAAAATTTCGCAGTTTTTAATTAAATAACAAAAACCTGTTAAAAGTCGATTGTATGGATGAGATCACTGTTAATGTAGGTTGGCACTTACTAGTTAACCAGTTGAACTGTGGCATGACCTTGTGAATCAGACGTTCCGATATGGCTTTGTTTTAGGTACCTACCTAACGCCGGGCGCCGAACATGTTGCTCAACTACGTGACTACTAACTAACTCCGCTTAATAAACAAAGGCAAAGCTTTACTATGGATTTACCTTAATGCAATCGGATGCGTTAAATACATTTCAAATACTGCGTGTTGAACCCAAAAATACTGTTCTAACGTTGCTGGCAAACGATAACCCCAAATGACATCATGGCATCTACTAATTGAATTTACAATTTACGAGAGTCCTGTTTATTTCAATTGAAATGTTTACTTTATCCATGAATTATTATACCTAATGTACCAAAGCATTCCATGATATCATAATAATTTAATGAAATCAATGAGAAGACCATACTTATATGAAAATCATTTAGGTAGATGAATTATTCAGTGCTGTGCCTGGTTCTTCCTTATTACATTAGGTAGGTACACACGGACTGCAAACCAACGAAGGTCAGACCAACACGACACCAAAAGGTGTTCATGTAACGGATTTTAATAACATTTGCAAATTCTGTGATGATACCACAGGACTTTGAGGATATATTAAAATCTAAACCAAAGCACATTTAAAAATAACTGTTAGTATTTATATTTATAACTAGAGGAGAGGAGCTTGCTGAATTTCAACACAGAGTTTTACGGGTAAATCGTGACGTAAATAACAAAAACTCATTAATGCAACATTCACACTAATTAAAATATATCAGGACAGATTTACAGTAAGTTGTTAATTAAGTAGTGTTTCTGTTAATTAAAAGAAGCCACCGCCCAATTTATAACAATATTCTATGAATGTTAGGTTCTGTTGTTTCATGGAATTAGATTTTGTTTTTAATATTGTTAAGTGCTATACGAGGTGAGCTCGTATCATGTGTAATTAAAAGAGCAGTGGATATGACAGGGCGGGCGACCAGTGCGTGTACAGAAACGCGGTTCACCATCAGGGCGTGTACTGTAATTCTCTTTCCAGCAAGGCAAATTGCTAAATGATCTCTGGAAACTTCGCAATGAATACTCAAATTTTCCTTAAAGTAGGTATTTGGTTTTAAAATAGCAAACCTGGAATTAGCAAAACTACGACCGAGACAGGACAAAGATGATTCATTCAATGATAGAGGTCAGCAATAAAACTGTCTGGTGTGTTTAGCAGGTTAGAGGTTGAGCTATAATTCTTAATTCAATCATACTTTTTGACTCCTTCTTGGTAACTATAACATATATGTACATATTACGGCCAAATAAATGGTTTATCGCCAACGGAAATTAGGAAAGCAAATGATGGAGAGCGTATTGTCTATTTACAACATACTATGGTCGTTGATAACCGTGTCGTGCACGATAACGGCAGGTTATCACGACTTGTATTCTTTGCGAAAAGGTACCGGGAACCAATTTGATTTACAAAGGGTAGAGAGGTTTAATTAATGGCATTTTGTGAACGCGGGTGTGGCCCATTAGCTGTGCAAACATGGCTGGCTCACGACATCCTCTAATATGTACACTGAACATTACTTGCTTGCTATGTTCACTTGCTCTCGAACTTAACTCTTTATTATAGTAAGTAGCACTTTATCAGAGCACTTCCTGTATTTCTGGAAAAGACGGGTGGCTATAGTTATAACTATAGCCACCCGTCCTTTCCGTGTTATTTTAACGAATACTTAGTATATTCAGCTATTATTTTTGGGATAGGCTATTCATAGTTATCGAAGAAATGCCTGCCTCAGTTAAAGTTCCTAAAAGATTATTCATTTTAATAGGTTACAAAAAAGAGTTAATGGCAATAAACTTTAATGTAATCATTTAGACGTCTGCAAAATGCGGGTAGTAATGAGAGCAATGCTGCCCTTGCGCAACACCAACTCTACTCACATGTAAACTGACGACCTCTGACTCACAACTTGACTGACAGTTTACATATTTTAACGTTTATTAACGTAATGAATGATAAAATCACATAACTTTCGAGGAAACGCGCGTGTTTGGTGCGTGCAAATATGATATAATAGGTGGAGGTGCAAACAGAGGGTCGAGCAGGCTATGCTCTACATTGGCGGATTTATAGGGCAGGAGGGAATTAGGGTCAGGACTCGTGTCCTTTACGACTATGACACGCATTTGCTTTTACAAAATTTCATGGGCATGTGACTGTAAGGTGCGTGTAAAAAAACACAATTAACTTGTGTGTACCTTAATAGACCCAGTTTTACATAATAACATACAAGCACCCCAAGGAAAAATTGTAGATTACACACACATTTTTCCTATTAGCGTCCAATAAATTATTATCCAAATGCCACACATGTAGGCTGTTCAGGTGACACGTAAATAAGAATTTTGGTGTTTATTTGTTCAGCTTTTATACAAAAAACTTGTGGTTTATTAGCAGCAGGAAAGGGACTTAACAATAGCACCTACCCCTGAAATAGAGCCGCAATACATATTAGAAGTAATATAACAAATAGCCCTTTCCCATGACGACCTGGATGCACGCCACAAGGATGGGCTTGAGGATACACAGCATGAGCTCTTGGGAGGTATTGGATTGGGGGAGGCCACACCATAGCAAGGAGGGAGTGGACAGCAAAGATCTAGCATTTAAACACTTGCTGTGGTTGGCGGCTGTGCCGTGGTTACTTGATATTGGTAAACAGATTACCTAGCTGCTTAGGTGTGGTTGCCTATGGTAAAATATAAAGCGCTGCACTGATGGATAGTGGAGAGCGGCAGGAGTATTGTGGGTTCGTGAGCGTAGATATCTAAAAGCTGATATCCAGAATTATATCAGCTTTTGCTGCGGATATTATAATGATATAAAATAGGAACATGATATCCGACGTTGTTAGTGAACGTAGTTCAACAAACCTCAACGAGGACAACCCACCGAAGCGTGGTGTTAGGCATACCTTTTTTTTCGGCATTGCGTGATGCAAATCACATGCAAATATTGTAACACATCTATTAAAGGGTCCATTGACAAGGCCACGACAAGTCGGTCAACGGGTCATAGTACGAATCGTGAGGACGCACCCAGAACTAGCCGGCGCGCCCAGCCAGCGGGAGGGAGGATATGAGGACGTTACTCCTTCCCGCAATGCGACGATGCGTACCTCAATGAAATCAAGTTTCAAAATAAACTACGAAGACGTAGGTATATCTACTCGTGAAATTGGAAATTCTAAATCAGCAGTCTCGAATTCTAGGTCAAAAAACATTCCTAGTTTTTCCCTGTAAGTCGTAACATTAATGTTTATTGAGCCGTGTCCGTGGCGGTTATAAAAACTCCTAATCTACTATTTATCGGGCGCAATGGTGACGTCAGATTTATTTTGGCAGTTCGTATGCATGCAGAAGTGATGATGAGAATAAAATACATAATATTAAAGGCGCGGCGAAACACGCGGTGCCGCCACGCCGGCCGGCCGGTTCCGGAGCATTGCGTCACATTTGCCATCACAAGAATGTTGCTCGATGTTTGACCATTTTTTCATTTTTGTTATTTCCCATTAATAAACTAGTTGGAAGGAATTATTTATATCTCAAACTACATTTATAGATTTCGCAGGATACCTACAGACTTTTTAAATTTTGCCAGTTATAAATTATACATTCCTTCATTAACAAAAACACAAAACACAAATCCAAAAAAAAATGTCCCATATTGTTTTTGGAGTATGACAGAATCCTGCAAGATCAATACAAAGCTTTTATAATGATTAACAGGCGATTCTAATTAAACGAACCTTTCAACTTGGAACATAATAACAATTGTTTTAAAAAGCAACATAATCTATATACCTGCCTCTTTTAAATTAAAATATTAATCATTTTTAGGCCGAAAAAAATCTAGAAACTACACATAAACAAATACTATAATATTGAAAGTGAGAACCCTTTCAGTCATTTCTAGTATTTTTTTTATTTCCTATGTAAAACAGTTATGTTACAGAATTCTGAAGGTTTGATGTTTGATGATCTAATTTTTTTACATTAAATTTAATCAAATTTTTACATAAGGTTATTGTATATAAACAGTAGCTAAAGTTAATCATTGTATATAAACAAAACAAAGGTTAAAAATTTAAAGAGACATTTCTCTACAAAAATAAGTACTAAGCAATTGTTTATCATTTTTTAATTTTAAGCAGGGATGATGAATTTAGGTACTTTAAAATCTTCTACTTACATAGCAGCTGACTGATGGGCAGCAACCCCCGCACAAGTGCTACAACTAAGAAGTACTTGGCCATCTTGATCTCTGCAAACCATAAATAATAAATCTATACTAATATTAAAAAGTAGTATAATTGTTTGAAGGAAGGAGTCTCTCTGGAATAAGTGAACTGATTTTGAAAATTATTTTACCAGTAAAAAGCTGATATTATGCTTGGTGTCTTGGCCTATATTTTAAAATGCACCTACGCAAAGTCAGTTCAGAATGCCAGTATTTTATAAAATTATATATTTTTATGTCAATTACTTATATTTGTTTTTTTTTTTATTTTAATATATTATTCATTATCACAAATTCTACTGTCAGAAGTATGCCAGACCTGTGTTATGAGTAAATATAAATAAGAAAATAAAGCAGTTTAAATCAGGAATCAATTTCTAAATAAAACAAAGATATATGTATAATAGTTGGCCATTATCAAAATGCCATGGAATATTATATGAGTGATTTTAAATTAAGTAATTTCTTATATATTTATTTATAGGAACTTAAACCTATAATTCCCATTACGAATTATCAAAATCTCACACACAATAAACAAAATTTGAAAATATACAACTGAGAATGACTAGCTTGGTTTTTTTTTAATGTATAAAATGACTGCATACCCAAATCAAACTTAATAAATAAAAAAATACCTGCGATTCATCAGCAGTTTAACATTTCCAGAAATGCTTAAACTGGTTATGTAAAAACAATAGAATACATTTTTATAGAAGACAAACTATTTTAATATCTTTATTTTGGGTACACCGCACCGCAAGCGATAACTTGAATATTTTCTGCTTACCTATTTTTATGTGTTCAGAACCATAACCAAATTATCATGACATTTCAAATAACCACACTATCACTTTAAACTTAAGTCAAGATTCGTTATTATTTTTATTAATAAATTCTTGCATTCAAACATTTTACAACATCGCTTGATTTCTTGAAACAAAAACACGACCATGCAACGCACTCCACCGAAAATTCACTGACACATGACTGACACTTCAAAAATTGACACTAATGACAGGAACTTTGCAGAGTCCAGAGTAAAGTGTTACCTATCCTTTGAGAGCAAAAACTACTATTTTCCTCTATCGTGTATACGAGTCACATCTATAAGTCTTTGTGGTCGTAGTTCGGGATGCCTTGCAGACTTTATCCGAGGGTATTCGTATCCGTTTTCGAACCAATGGCGGTGGTGTCTTCAATTTATCTAGGCTCAAAACTCACTCCAAAGTGTCCCACGTGACTATCACTGAGATGATGTATGCAGATGACTTGTGCTTTGCGGCGGAATCCCGAATATGTCGAGTCATGATGAGTCGTGTCCGTCATGTCGCAAATTTGGGCTTATGACCAGTGTGAAGAAGACCGAAGTCATGGCACTTGATACACCGAACAGTAGCCCAGTCGACAATAAACTCGGTGACGTCTCGCTTAAGCAAGTAGACAAATTCAAATATCTGGGCAGCACTGTAACATCCAGGTGCCTCCTTGATAACGAAGTCAAGAGCAGAATTGGAGCAGCTGCTGCGGCTTTTGGCAGACTTCATGCCAAGGTGTTCCGCTCGTTAATTGCTGTGTACATGGCAATAGTTCTCTTAAATCTTCTGTATGCCTCCGAACATGGTGTTTATACCACGAGCGCATTCGTACCTTGGATAGATTCTATCTGCCTACGTGACATTATGAACATCCATTGGTCGGATCGTGTTAATTTACAGTTGAGTACACTGACAGTTACTTGAAACAAAATTTTCAAAAGCCAACTCATCAAACTACCTAAATCTGTAAAATTTCTTTAATTGATTTTTAAATTTATCACAATAGCAGAAGGTTAATGTTCGATTGGTAAGACAGTTTCGGATAGGTTGACCTGTTGGCGTCTGTACATACAAACAAGTACTAACTACCTACTTGCAACTTGTAGCTTGTAGTTGCAAAACAACTTTAATCAATCAGTTCAAGTTATAAAATTTGCAACTTGTATAATGGAAAAGAGCCTACTAGACGAAAAGGGACACATTTCCAATTCATGTTTTGCCATCTCGTTGGTTGTGAACTTACCCTAAAGAGCAGTGCGATCGAAAAATCTACCAAGTTAGTAGATTTCTGTAAAGATTTGCTTGAAAGTGTTGTACATTTTGTATTGGAAATTATCGGTTTACTAATATATTTTTCATATCTTATCATTTAATATCTCTTAATGATTATTACATTATATTAGACATTTTTTACATCCAAGATATTTTATTTATCTTATTAGGATATTTTCGTGAAATCCGATTTTTGTCATAGATACTCACCACTATTCTGAATTTATTTTTATTGCGAATTAATGGCGTAGCCAGGTGAGTTTTCTTGTTTATTTCTTATTTCATAGTGTTCCATGGCTTTCAATTGTTTTGTCTAAATGTTTTTCATCGAGCAAAATATTTAATCTTCTATAAAGTCAAAATTTTTCCAGCTAATCCGTTTTTATTACACGAAAAACCAATATTACGAGTAATGAACACGTATTGGATTTGTTCCGAATTTATTCGCTAGGATCATTCATTGTCATCACTTTCACTTTTCACACGATTTGCTATAATAGTGGTTCTAGTGTGCATCGAGGCGCTGTCGCCATGGATGAGTGAGTTTCCCCGATAATTTTCCCCGTATTTGGTTGTTTCATTGTGTATATTTATGACAAGGTTACTCATATCCTCGCATCTAAAATGTGACAATCATTCTTCGTGATTGTTCTGTCGGTAAACAAGCGGCTACGTAATATAATAATTCTAATGTGAGTTATGTTTGTTTGTAGCACCATGTCGACCCTAACGAAAATGACCCGCACGGTTAAAAAACTGGAGGTGCCCAGACCCCTGAAATCTACGACCAGTTCCGCTCACAACCGCAACTCTGTGTTGGACGTCAAAATAAACTCTGGTAAGAATCTTACAAGATCAGTTGGCTCACATTCTGTTTACCAACTTTCATTTATTTAGTAACAATAAGTTTTCTAATTGGAACACAAATATTTATGTAATTCATGTGTGGCTTGATAACCAACAGTATTGTCTGGCGAAAATGTAATGTTTTGAATGGATTTTTGTTTATTTTTTTTTGGTGTTTTTATGTTTGTGAACTACCCATGTTGTGATATTTGTTATTACAATTACTGCCAATGCTTTTGTTAATTTAACTCTTTTGATTACATGCAACAGACAGGAAATGTAAGTATTATCGGCATCTTCATCATCATGATCCTTTTCACAAAGTAAGTAAGAGTGCAAAATCAAGTCCTTGAGTGTGAGATTTTATGTAAGATTTTTTAAAATATGGTTTATGCCTTGCTTAAAAGCTTGCATGACCAAATCTGTGATTGAAAAACATTAAAATTCAATACAGTATTAGTACCAGGTGTTAACTGATAAATGCCAGAAATTATAATCACTGTAAAAATTATAATAGAACTTAGGAAAGGACATTTACTATAAAAGTTGTCTTTTTAAATGGTGGTAGCTGTCAAAATACCCTCATTTTTAATAATTTTCTTCCTGCATAAATAGAAAACTGACATAGATACATAAATATGGCTCCCGCCTTGGAAGCACCCGCTTTCAATGGTGTGCAGTGTTGCCAAACTATAAACAGTAAATTTCTTGTTTAAGTTTCAGTGTTAATGGCCGTGCCACATTAAAAACAATCTGGAAAAAAAGACATGTAGGCTCATGTTAATTGGTAGTCGGCAATGAGTCTGGTAGCTATTGACTTGCCCATAAAAGGCCTATGGGCTTTTATCATTTAACATGCCACAATGCCACCACTATTTTCACCATGAATGTAAGCTTGTGATAAACTACCCACCACAAAACAGTATGTTTTTAAAATTGTATAATTGCTACAACACACATGCCTTAGAATAAATGAGCTGAAATTGTTGCCACTCCTTCCATAAATAATATCACTTTGACTAAAAACAAATGCTCAAAAACATAACATCAATGGCACAACGTCCAAACGCTCAATTTCAGCACCTACACTAAAGTCATACAGTTACTTACACATTAGAAATAGCTCTCTCTAAATCCACCTTGTTTTTTTGTTGCAGTCGATGACCTCATAGTGTTGACAGAAGCGGTGGCGTACCAAATGATGCAGGGTAATTATGACCGTGCTCTTCAAAGCAATGTGGCCACCATGTACTCTAATCTGAAGCTTTACGGCGCTCAGCTCGAAGCTCTTTATAAGGACTTTCTTGATAGGTTTGTGCACATGGCAGTTTTATATTATTTCTTGTTATCTATGTTACTTATCTTATTATATGAAAATCACTGGTACTGTGTTTGTATACTCTAATCTTTAAAACAATGTAGCCAATCTGAATGAAATTTTGTAAATGTGTATTTGGTTTCAGTGATAGAAATGATAACATAGTTTTTAACCAGATAATTATGTAAACATAAGAAATACTAAGGTATTGTAGTATGTAATTTATTTTTATTTCAGGTACTTCGTTGTGTTCCGTAATGGTTCGCAGGACGAACGATTGGATAAAAAAACTAGACTTCATCTTCTCGAGCTGATTGAACTGCGCGCCAAACTCTGGCAGGGCTCCGACTACATGAGTCAATACTATAGACATCGCGGCACCCACGCTGAGGTAACCTATTATTTTGTTTTTCTTCGTAATTCAACATTCAAGGCGTGACTTAAACGGTAAATTGTGCAACACTATACTAGTACTAATTTCCAATAAACGTACAGCTGACCTAGTTTAGTAATAACACACATCCGCGATGTAGTGCCTCGTATCGTATTGAAGTGTGGTGCCTCTGCAGCCCCTGCTGGTGCCGACGATGGAGGGGTCGTGCTCGGGCGGCTCGGTGTCCCCGACGCTGGCTGCGCCGGCCGAGCCGCCGTCCCTGCTCGGCCCCGGCGAGATCATCAAGCCGTCGGGCAAGTTCCCCAAGCCCACCAAGATCCCCGGCAAGAACTACTCCAAGGACGAAGTCGTCATCAGGAATGCCGACTCGGGGAAAGGTGACGACGTATTCCTGTTATATTCTAAAACAATCTTGTCTAAATGGGGACTTGCATGTTGAATACTTTGCAAGTATTTGCCAATAAATCGGGAACAAACGATGCATGACTGAGGTCGAAATTATGCTTATCTGTTCTTAGTATTACTTAGACAGGTTCCAATATACATAATATATTATGTACTTCAATAGTGCATGGCGATAAGATTGAAGCGTAAGGGTTAATTGATACTAGCGCAAGAGTCGGAAGCGCATCGAACATTTAAGATTGCAAACTCACCCATCTCCACAACATAATACGCATATTTTTTCTGGCATTAAGAGAAATAGTCTCGAATACGCGGGTGTTCCTTTTAAAACGAATAATATAACACTGTGAGCTGCGTGCCTGATCTCGGCTTGACACGCTCCCGCGTGTCTAGATGGATATAATTGCATTGCGTTGTGGAGTGAATTTGCCATGTTAAGTTTGCGCCAGTATGAATTGATCCTAATTGTAAAATACGTATATTTCTTTAACGATATAAATGCTTAATTTTATTTGTAAAGTCCCATGAGATCTTTCTATCAATATTATGTATTATCCTAGCATCCAATTAAGTACTTAATATTACTTGGTATTGTTTGGTGGGTTATTTTGACATGAAGTTGAACCAAAGAATATGGGAGGTCGCTACAGGAGACCCCCTGGCGGCGTGTCTGAAGTTGTATTGTGGTGTTACAGTGATGGGTATCAAGGGCAGGAGGGTGCACATGATCGAGGAGCTAAGTGACACGATTATATCGTTTCAGCGAGGTATGAACGCACGGTGCGGGCTGTGAGGCGCTTGCGCATGGTGTGGCGGGCTCTTCCCATCTCCTTCCTCTACCAACAGATCTATACTATCCATAACTTTAACACAAATCACCTTATAACATTCATACTAGTATCAGTCTGAATCTGAAATAAATATAAAACTACATTAATTATATCCTTAGAAATGTTACTTCCTACTAATTCATAATGTTTGGGAATGGTTTACATGCGAGTTATTAATTTACAAAATAAAATCATATTTCACCGCCTATTAATCGCAACTAGCTATGAGCTTATCAACTCCATATTGAAGACAAATAATGTCGGCTTGTGTGAGCTCGTCAGTCACAGGGTGTGTTGATGATTTCAGTGAGTCCCGGTGCAAAGGAACGTCTCGTCCAGATCACTGGGCCGAACGAGGAAAATGTCAAGTGAGTTTGTTTACCCAATTCATAGACAAGTAACATTAAAAAATACCTGGAATGTTCTAAGCTCTTCGGAATACTGTCATGAAATCCTATCGATCCAATGGATCGGTTCGCCGACGTGTTTGTTCCGATGCTGAGGTCCCTCCTGTGTTGCAGCCACGCCAAGCACCTGATCGGCGACACTATCCGTCGCAACGCGTCTCCCGTGCGGCTGGAGGCGGACGGCGCGCTGGCCGGCGAGAGGGACGAGATGGACTCCGTCGGGGATGACGACGGACCGCGCGCGAGAGAGGTAACATTTCACTTTATTTATTGTAACCCTATGGAGTCTACAGACCAAACTTGACTTAAAGCGTAAGCCAGTTGTTAGTCGAAAACGTTATCGGCTGCACGATATGTTTTTTTTATTTACACCCGTATGGTGATGCCTTATTTTACGGATATGATACTTCACATATTAACATTAATTAAATACTACATATTTTTGGTCATACCTACGCACAAACTGGTGGGTTTTGGATTGCACGCTCCATTTGGTTGGTGCAAAATATATTTCACAACATCCAGAAAATAATTCAAATAAAATTGCGACGCCTAAGGCCATTCTACAGTTGGTCATAATTTTGTTTTAGAAATCCCCGCACAATGCCCGGGCTCTACTTCATAGCTTCTCGACCAATGATGCCGCCCTGGGGGAATATAAGTACACGGTAACTTTTGGGCAACATTCCATAAAGATCACGGGCCTTAATTTGGATCTTGTAAAGGTGAGCCTCTTTTTTACATTTATTTACGCACGTTAATTTACACTTGGCATGCTACATACTTGCACGAATTGGGACACTCAATTAAGCAAGATTCAATAAACAATTCTGTATACAGTAACAAAGATAAACGAAGAATATATTTTCTTCAATTCATGGTGTTTCCATCGACTTTTGAATTTGCATGTTGTAGTTTGATTTTGACCATTATTCGTTACTCATATAATCATGAGCAACGAATTATTACACTTCTATAACTGATAATTTGGTGATTGCAGACTGCGAAGTTAGTATTAGACGAGTACTTCGAGAGCGCGGGCGCACTGGAGGCGATGGGCGCGGGCTCGGGAGACTTCTTCACACTGTCGCAGCGACCGGCCGCCGCACTGCTGCTGCGGGACGACGCCGCGCTCAACGGCGCAGACGACGACGTGTTCGTCAACGACCAGGACCACGGTAACACGACCTAGACCACGACCACACTGGTGGAGGAGAAACTAATGGACTCACATTGCTCATTTCTGACAGCTTAAAAGTCGATTCAGAATTTCTGAGACTTTTTCTTAGTAATTTCTTACTTCTGCCAGGAGTAAGCATTGTGGTCATAAGGCGGTTAGTTGAGCCTCGCGTCGATGTTCTCCATCGCATGAGAAAACTTCAAAAAAGTTTTGTTTAAAAGTATTAGCTATTGAATGATTTGCCGCGCCTTCTTTTCACATAAAATATACTATGAAGTGCCTTTTTCTAAGAGTAATAAAATGTTTTAAAAGAGCATGAAATGGTAGTTAGTGCAGAAGTTTCAGTTCAATTTGGAAGCATGAACGCACTTAAAGTGATGGTGTGCAGTTTCTTAACAGAAAGTTAGGAAAATCTACTATAAAATAGGCAGGATTAGACTGACTGAAGCATGTTAACTTTTTATTTAGAAAACAATAATATATGTCCAACATCCTCATTACTTCGGATTTAAAATCATTTCTTTCAGCCTCTGTGTTTAGACTCATGTTTCAAGTATTTATTTTTATTAAATAAGAAAATATTTATTATGTTTATTCATGTCATATATTTTATATTTAATTTATTTTCAACCCACCTCGATTCACGGTCGTGGCAGAATATATTTTGAAATCATTTAACATCGAACATTCGTAACAAATCATTAGTAATCATACTTTATCTGCCATAAATGCTTTACCTAAAATATTCTATATTGAAGCAACTTCACCCTATTGAAATTGTACCATTCCTTGAAATAAAATTATTAAGATTTTTTCTCAATGATTGAATGAATATTTATAGCAAAGAATCAAGGTGTGGTACGGTGATGGTGCGTGTGTGTGATGCCGGTGACGTTGTGTCGGTATAGAGTAGTTAGGAGGCCGTGCGTCGTGTGTGTGCGGCGTGTGTGTGACGTGTGTGACGTGCGTGTGTGTGCAGCGCCCGGGGACCAAGACAACACGCCGCGCCGACCGCGCTTCTCGCGCGCCACCAGCATTGACAAGAACCAAGGTAACTCACACCCACTCGACAACACACTGTTTCGACCCATATATTTACCTAGCTCACTCCAGATGACAGCACTGTTGCGTGTTCCATGAATTTGACTGCTATCTGTTTGTATCCGTATATTTTATTTATACGAAAGCTGCATCTTTTACAAATCTTTAACTAATATGGCACTCCTCAGTTGTTGATTGCACACATACAGAAATCCATACCCGACAATTTAATAAAAATCTATATCAAAAATAGGAAAGCCAGTTTTCCACTTACCAATAGTAATAAAGTCGCACACTTTTTATCCTGTCGAAAGAAAGTGAATCGGGCAACACAGAGTATCTTAGTACAGGTCCTAAGTGTCCTGTCGGTTATAAACAATATACCATTTTTTTTTCATTGAAGTAAATACTCTAATTTGTACTAGCAATAGAACCACATACACACATATAGGTTATGGAACAGTTAACAGGGCCATCATCGACCGAGATTTTTCACCCTATTTGTTGCAGTCCCTTTGAAGTTATGATATTTTTCAATAAGCCTGAATTGATTATTCAAAACCATCATAATTATTTATTAAACATGTTTTATTGTATACACTGCGTCGAACTAAATTTCCAGTGGCGTATTCATTGACTATTCAACCATGTTGTGCATGTCCATTGTATACCTAAATATCATTTTGTATAAATTTGGCTTATAGTAACATTAAAGCCATTTCATGTTGTGCTAATGCTGTCTCATGTCCATATTGTTCCATTAAAGTATTTATTATGCAGCAGTCAGTCAAAAATGGTCAGTACTAAGAAAAAATAATTATAATTATTCGTTAATTGCACAAAAAGCAAATACTAATTAATATTAATAATGCATTCGAATGTGCTTTAACTTCGTTGACGGCTTGCAACAGTTTAAACATGATTTGCACGTGAATGTCTTTTATGCTTGCATATGCCTAATTGTATTTTTTATGTTGTTTTTAAAACTAAAAGGAACATCGAATAATACTGAAAGGAAGCTCGAAGTCGATTTTGGTTAAAATTAAAATTACATCATTAGATTTTTAATAAAATCAACACTCTCGGCCAAGAATCGAACCCATTGATTTTGGAAAAAAAAACATTCTCTGTATTATTAAACCACCCGATAGTGTCGCTAACAAAGAAATTTTAGTTTTCGTCAAAATCGGCCTCTAGATTCCCGTCAGTATTTTTCGTTATTCTATATAGTTTCGGATAATATTGTCATCCATGTTGCACGGTTGGAAAACTCAACTGAATTGTTAAACATGTTTTAATGAGCAACGCCTACATATTTGATTATATCCTTATGGTGTGAGGCGGGCGCTGACCGTGCTGCACGTTCCAGGCGGAGCGGGGTCGCGGCAGACGTACTCGTACGAGACGCTGGTGCAGTACGCGGACTCTCCGCTCAGCAAGCTGCCGCCGCCCGGGCTGGCCGCCTTCCCGGCCGAGCTGGCGCGCAAGGTAACGTTGTCCGCGCGGCGGAGCGCGCCGCCGCCCTTCCGCGTGTGGGCGCCCCTGCAGCATCCCAACTACCTGGCCGCGCTGCTGTGCCGGAACTTCTACTGAGGGGCGAGGTCGCGGACCGAGCGAATGTCGAATGGAAACTTGAGCTTCCATTTCGGCATTTGTATAATGCTGGTCCGCGGCGCCGCCCGCCTCCCGCGCGCGCTCCGCGTGTCCGCGCGGTCGGTCGCGGAGCGCGCGCGGGCCGCGAGGTGTCGCATGCGTCCCGGCTTGCTTTTGTTTTCACCCGCCTTTCTAATGCTTTGTGCATGATGGTACATTATAGAAGCTATTTTCAAAGTAATCTCGGACACCTCCTATTTATAGTTAGGTTAGTCGAAAATTTCTAGTCCTACTCATCCTCTCATCCGTCTCCGGGCTTCAGCCCCGGCCCCCGTTAGCCGATTAAGCGTAACGCTAGGTTTAAATTATAAGCGATTCTTAAAATAGGAAAAATATTGATCTCAGTAGCGTAAGTTGTAAGTTAATAATAAGACTGACGCTAGTATTATGTGGGGAGTGGCCTCTGACAAACAGTTCGGGTGTGGCGATGAAAGTTTGCCGCTCACCACGATTGTTACCACCGCTCCCACTCAACCGTCGTGCCAAACTAACTGAAGACTGACTATAGATAAGACTCTGACCATTGAAAATTCCAGCACTGGAAATTCATTATCGTTTTAGAAAAAAAATATTTTTCATTATTGAATTAATGGAAGAATTTTTTATTACTAGTATATGAAGGTGTTTATTGACAGAATAATATTGATAAATCTTTTACGCAACGTTATTTACATGAGTAAACAGTTTTGAAAGCTTTATTATGAGTTTATTAACAATGCTAATATAAATTTGTGTTGTCTCTTTGTTCATGCTGCTCGGACAGAATGGGTATTCGAGAGGGGATCGCTACAGGTAGACTGTTCGCGTTTAGTGAAGTTCTAAATTGTATCTGTTGATTATCTGTTGTGTTCATTTAATGTTATTGTTTTTAATTTGAGTAAGCATTTAAATTATTAGTGTTATTTCCTTGATTGTCAATTATTGGTTTAAAATATAAAAATTACAAAATATCTTCGTCTTTTGCCTGTTCTCACGCTTACCTCCTTACTAATCCACATGAAGCTCTTCAACCTTGCGGTGATCGGACTTTTTTGTTTTTGTTAATAACGTCACAGAAGCGGAATGCTTACATAAAAACTAACAGCAACACTCACCAGCACAAACTCATTCGGTATGCATCATGGAAGGCGTCGATAACTGTGCTATCGTGTCCGACAGAGTTGCCTGGAGTTCGACAGCGTGAGCTACTTGAAGAAGGTCCGCGCAGCGGGCGGCACGACCGTGGCCGCCGTAGACGCGCCCGACTCGCCCGAGCCGGAGTAAATCTCATCGCCGCGGTTCGCTCGCACACACGCTACACACATTGCACACCAGACTACAGAATTCTTTCTAATGAAATAGGTAGGTGACATAGGCAAGTACTACTGTAACACGGTACGCACTCACGCGAGCGAACCGTTGATGCACCCGAGGCAGCTGACTCCCGAGGCCGCTGTGGAGGACCGCGACGTGTCCGTCCTATACGTGACTCTTATTTTTAGCGAGCTTCACTCTTCAACTAATTTAGCTGATTTATCTTAAAAGTATTAGCGCACCAAAATATTTATTTTTATAGTGGGTATAGTGCCTGTACCTCATTTTTGTGAATATTTATTTCATAAATTAGCTGTGGATCTGATTATAAAAAATGTGATAAAATCTAAAAAATTGCATGTATTATGCAAACTTTCTATTTTACACAAATCCACAGTTTTACGTTGATCTCCCATCTCAATGTTTTTATTTGTTTCCAACGTTTAACATAAAACATTCTGAACAGAACATTTTTGACTATGTCCATTTCGTCTTAAAAAACAACATTGATATTTTCATTAATTATTTTGTTGTATATATTGACTCTGTTAGTTTCGGATATCATAGAGTGATTCCATTTATTATTATAAGAAGAATGCATGCATTTCTTTCGTGTGTTTGTATACTCATTTTCAGACTTTCTAGTGTCTAGTCCTGACGAGTAGATGTCGATTCTCACTATATCGTAAGCTTTTATATTTCTGAGGAAGCCTGCCAATCAATACATAATTATTACAAAAGGGATTAGATATTATGGTTTTCTTTATATTATTTAAAAATATTGTTATATTATTTTTGTTATACTATAAGAGCTTTTAAATAAACTTGCTGTGCACTAAACCAAATAATTATTGTAGTGAGTCCTAAAATATATTTTATACACTAACGTAATTTCGTGATTTTGTGGTTGCCAGGCTTTCTTATCCTTTATACGGTTTTAGTAAGCTATCTCCAACACCTACTTAGTAATCCGGAATATCCTATCCGAAAGGATACAAAATTATCAACGTGTTGCACAAAAAAAATCGGTGTTGTAATAACGTCGGCTCTACCGACGTAAAATAAAATCCATCACTCGCTCACCTTATTTAAACCGAAAGTATTATAAAATTGTTCATGTGCAGGTATTACTATAAAAGACTATTATTTAATTTAATTTACGTTGATGAGGCTAGCGAGTGATACAATTATTAAATCTTCAGATTATTAAAAAAAACTTTAAAAGTTATTGGTGCTTACTCCCTGGGGAAGTATTATCGTTGAATTTGTAATTAAAGATTTATGTTTACACATTTGTTTTTATATCATAGACGTATGGCTATAATTGTGAAAATTGATATACTAAATTTTCTAATATAAAGCGTTTTATTTCATAACCTATTTTTTTATCACATTTATTTAAAATTTGTTTTTGAAATCTTGAGAAAAGGGAAGTCGTGTCAATCAGTAAATCACACCTGCTTTAAAAAGAGAAACTTCGAAATAAAGCCGTGTCAAATAAACAATTTATTATATATTTACAAAGATACAAATAATACACTTGATTTAATAACTTAACAACTACCATCTCCACAAATGCAAATAATTAAATGTTAATTATAATTGGGTTCTGGAAGCATTATTTAGTATGGTATCAAAAACTTTTAATGACTTCAATATTATCATCTGTAAAATAAATAAATTACGTATTTCCACAATGGAATGCATGATAAGCTCTATGATAAATAGCACGAAATGCAAAGATTAGTATAACCTAATTAGTTAAAACGCGCCAAAAAAAGCGAGAATAATGACAGGCTTGTGAAGTATATATCATGACTGTTATTTGTAACTGTTGCTGAAGGCCTCACTCAAAAGTACCCACAAAATATACTGAGCCCTATCACGAGTTTTCAGTATTTTACTTTGCAGCGCCTTTCCAGTATTTACAGCGTTTCTTGTACAGACACAGTACAGAATGAAACAGCGCCTCTGGTGTACGAAGAAAGAACTATTTTTTTTTCCTTGAAATTAATGTCAAAGTTCCAGTTTACGTCACAATAACTGAAAATTCATGATGAGGCACCGTTTTTAATCAACTGAACGTTCAACGTTAATGGATAGCAAGGAGGTCTGGCCCTCTTTTCTATCCATTCCTATTAAGCAGGGACTTCACTTCTGTTATAACAGCACGGGCAACTCGCTCCTATTAGATCTGCGTAATGTTACTAGTGTAGGACCGTCGCAGTCGTAATGGGTGACTTGCCGTCCGATCATGGACCATGCAGGTGCCAGGCCACACAAAAAAAACAGTCCGCGGATATTTCAGTCCAGAGAATTCCACGGTTTAGATATTTTTCCATAAAAATAATTACCTATGTAATAAAAATACACATATTGAATTGAGAACCTCTTCCTTTTTCATTTAGTAACATGAAATTACATAAAGATATTTTACCTAATAGATTTTATGCCGTGTACCAAAATGCCTTGTACCATTTTATATACATTATAATATATCGCTTCCCCATACTAGCATTAATGCGGTTAAAAGTTCACTCTTTAGTTTTCTTGATGGACACATCATTCCAATCAGTTATTTTTCAGAATTCAGTAGCAATCATAATTGAACAAGCTCATTAGTAGCAACTCGCAAACCGGATGACAACCATATGACAATATTACTCTGAAGCTCTAGAACACAAAAATTAGGGTGATATTGCTTACTTTAAAAGTCAGGACTAATGAACACTTATAACTTACGACTAAATAATTAGCATTGTATTGATTTGAGCTCTAAAAATACGCCATTTTACAATATAAAACAAATCCAAATGACCATAGGAATGTTATATTCCATGTTTGTATATCTATGAAATGCGTTTGTTAATATCAACCGCAGCTTAGGCGTTGGTTTCACATGCTTAAATTAGACAATTTTTAGACACTAGCTTCTCTTACGTTAATAATATTATTTTACCTCTAAAAACTTTAGCATAAACAGTTATGTTTACATGATGATTATTGCACAACAAATTCCTTTATAAGATGAAAATTTGAGGTAAAAAGGCAAATACTAATGCATGCCAGTTGCATGAAAACTGCGACGTAAATACTATATTCCAATAATTGCGCGGTTAGTTTTTAAATTCTCTCGGCTAATTTATCAGTAATGTTAGCCGAACGTAATCTAGCGTGTTGCATTATGTCAACAGAGAGATCATCTACATTCGTGTAGCGAGTTTTTTGGAAGTTAAATAAGTCTGCAATAAATCCTACAATTTCTGCTTGGAAGGACTCACAGACGTCACGTAGACGTTCGTTAGGTCCGAGGTATCCCCACACGAGAACTGGCAGTAAATGCTCTGATATCGAGTAGAAATGCGCCATGAAACCGTCTGGATACTGTAGGTACCGCCGCTTAGCTTTTATAACAGACCATACCGCCGTTGTTAAAGCCTGAAATAATTAAATTATTAATATTTTTATAACTCACATTCAAGTTCATTTTTATGCGAATCAACATACGCTTTCTTTAAATCCATCTGACAACCATCGATTGCGGACTACGGCTAGGACTGACGATGGTGGTGATGCGAGGTCTTCAAATGCATCCAACAGAATGTAGTCCAGCACTACATCGTAGAATGTCAAGGCCTGAAAGTATCAATGCAAAATTATTTTTATGTGTAAGCTTGATATCGCTTGCTTGCAAAATTATTTGTATGTGTATCCATTGACATCAATATAAGATAGAGACCCGCACCTCAGGCTTAGCTTAGATCTTAATTCTACTGTAATATCTTTATTCGATTTGTTCCCAACGAGTAACACCCTCAAATGTCACACTGTTACTCGATGGGAATGTTTTTAAGAAAAAATTCCCAACCAGTCACACTGTTACTCGATGGGAACTTCTTATTAGTAATTTCCCAACCAGTCACAATATTACAGTAGTTAATGAAAAGAAGAATTAAATCGGTTTTTACTTTAAAAACATTTATTCGTCATATTGCTGGTGATTCTCCTTTGAACGTTTTATTCTTAAATAATTAAATAAAATTACAATACCTAAATACATACATACATACATAGACTCACGCCTGTATCCCCGAAGGGGTAGGCAGAGGTGTAATATTACACCCACATCTCGCCATCTATATTTAAGTCCCACGTAATAAGGGGGGGGAGGTACCTAAATACAATCAGCTTTATATAATATATCAGAGTAAATCATCACATTTTACAACAATTATCAGTTCTTATTTCTAATGTTAATTTGAACTTTAAACAATTTTCCAAATACATATAATTAGCCATAAGTATGTTGTGACAATTAAAATTATGTATAGCAAAATAAAGTTATGATAAGCCGGCAACATCAGTTATCGCGAGTGTGTAATGGCGGTTATTTTCTATGCACATTTAATGTAAAAATACTTTTGCATCCCTCTTCCCGCGGCCCCGGCGGCGGCGGCCACGTGTCGTAAGTGGGGGAGAAAATGTGATGATTTACTCTGTTATATTATATAAGGCCGATTGTGTTTAGATATTGTTACTATGACTAAAACATTAAAATGAGAATTACTACCAATATGACGAATGTTAACGTTTAACGTCCGTAATTAAGTAACTGTATTTACCAATGTTGTTATTTTGTTGATTTTAATAAAAATTTAAAAAACCGATTTAATTCTTATTTTCATTAAGTTCTGTAACAGTGTGTTCCCATCGAGTAACAATGTGACTGGTTGGGATTTTTTTCTGAAGAAATTCCCATCGAGTAACAGTGTGACTGGTAGTGTGACCGGTTGGGAATTTTTTCAGAAAAAAATCCCATCGAGTAACAGTGTGACATTTGAGGGTGTTACTCGTTGGGAACAAATCCTTTATTCTCCCATCAAAGAACAAAATGGAAAAAATCTGTACCTTAACGCCTTTCATTGTAAGTTCGCTTTCTATCGTTGCCCAGTTGGCTGCGTCTGTTGCCCATGACACCATTTCTTCGTACGCCACCAGGAATTCCTTTGGTTCCTAGTAAAATAGACGTTTTCATGTGAATGGATCCATAAAACATTCCCATCTGAGAAACGTGAACTTAGTACACTTTATAGATTTTGAACTTTATACCAAAGCGCATAAAGTTGAAAATGTATTTTGCCGATTCGAACTTCAAATTCAACGTGTTAAATTCGTAAAAATACGAAAGAATTAAGAAGAAATGAATATACCAAGAGTGACTCCTCAATCCTTACGGACATGACTGAGCTCTTACGTTTATAGTATACGGGGGGGTCCGATATATTTGTCACAAAACTCTATCGACATGTCGCGTCAGAACATCCTCACAAGTGTTATTTCTTTTTGGCTTCAAATGGGCATTCCATTCGCACAAGCTTCACCACAATTTTGCCTGCGCAAGCCCGGCCTGCGCGTACTTGCCTGTGTGTATGGTTGGGCGCTCAGTGTTGCTGACTGTGTATTGTTTTTTCACGCGGCTGGCAGAACTGGCAGAAGGCCCATTATAAAGGCCTATAACCAGCTGTGAGGTCTATAAGTGAAGAAAGTGTGTGTACCTTATCAGCGAACAGCAGCAGGTCTGTGAGCACCTGTCGTCCTGCGTCCACGAACCAGGCCCACACGGCCGCGTCCTTGAACACCTGCGTGAAGGCCTGGCGCAGGCAGTGTAGCTTGCACAGGAACTCGGAGTCTGAGCTACACTGCACCACTTCGGTACGCAGCGTTCTAGACATACATAAAACTCTTTAAATACTTCTAGACTACATCCTTGAGAATTGTGGGCGATCTTATTGCAAATAATTATGTAGGTACTGCGTAACAAACAAAAGTATTCGACATATACGTCCTAGCATCCAGTGTACGTAGCCGTAGGCACGTAACATTTACCTGTATGGAATTCCAATTTCAAACTGTTTTACAGCAGCTTGATATAATTCCAAGTTTTCTAATTCTGGTAATGCTTCCGTTAAATCGTCAAAATC
This sequence comes from Agrotis ipsilon, assembly GCA_028554685.1. NCBI lineage: Eukaryota > Metazoa > Arthropoda > Insecta > Lepidoptera > Noctuidae > Agrotis > Agrotis ipsilon. The sequence continues at coordinate 13,087,847 of CM052963.1, forward strand.
TCGTAGGTCGGCAACCTGAAATTATAATATTTTAATGAAAATGTGGGTAGGTAACGTCCGAAACATCTCGAGTAATCAGCACCACTACTATTAAATTAAAGGTTGGTTACCAATTTAATTCTGTATAACTTGATTCTTTCGTGGCGAAACTTTGAGGTACCTTTTTAAAATTCTAATAAAACAAAACAAAAAAGTGTTTGTTCTAACAAAAGCTGTGGATAATTTTTATTTTTGGTAGGTCATTCCTTTTATTGTTTTCCAAGTAACCTCTAAAGTAGACAAGTCTCGATTGGGGGTCGAGTTGGTTAAAAAGGAGCCCTACTCGTACCTGATCCTCAGCCGAGGCGAAGGACTCGGCGCTGGAGTGATGTTCGCGGCGCGTGTGCGAGGAGCCCGTGTGTGTGGACAGCAGCCGCGCGCGCCGCCCGACCGGCGCCTCGCCCTCCGCGCCCACCGCGCCGCCGCTCTCCGACCGGAACAACACTGACCGCTGGTCGAGGAACAACAGCTCGCACCGCTCCTATACCAAATATACACGCATCATCAACACGACTAATATCTGCACAGCTTTGAAATTCGATTAGGTTCAAATATGCTACGCCTTTTTATTGTACACTTTACACTAATTACAAACCAGCACGCGTAGCATGGCGATTCTATGTTCTATGTCTATTCTACCAAGAAAAGACAAAGTTATTTCATCGTTATTTCTACACAAGTCGACTGATTTTTTGCGCAAATATGACACCATTCGTACACTTTTGAAGAAAACAACGTTTATTCTCCATATTTTTTACATTACCATGCTTAAATCAATAAAAAGATTTCTACGTTCTGTCATTTTGTCTATTCTTCCGTCGACAAAACCCCTTTCTACGGCGCCATGCTACGCCTGCAGCAGGACAAAGGAAGAAGAACTCTTTACTGATATAGCTACACCCACAGTCGCATTTCACGTTATCAGAGTGGGTACTCTGATCAGCCGAAATGCTAGTCTGAGTTAGGACATTAGTATTATCAGGGTCAGAGCTGAGATGAAACTGTCACGCACGTCGGCACTGGAATTAGGACAAGCATAGAGGGATGTCTGTCCCAACTCCCAGAAGAAGCAGAAGGTAGGTTAGTGTGCATGATGATAACCTTCAGTTTAGACATTTTAGCTGAGGTACGTATGCAACACCCTAGTAGGGAAATGCGATAGACCATCTTCAATAGGCAAAAGGTAAAGTACCTGTAGGAGATAGGCATCTTGTAGTAGGTCCTGTATCTCGCGGCAGAACTCGGCCTCCTCAGGCGACGTGAGCGCCAGGGTGCCCGACACTCCGCCACGAGCGCCAAGGGAGAACGCAGCCAGCGCGTCCTCCCAGTAGTTTATACTGGTCTCTAACGCCTCCATGCCTGGAATAAAGCAATAATAATATGAATTTATTTTCAATACTTTTTTCAGAGAATATATTTGTTTAAGCCCCGAATTATATTTTACTGCTAGTATATGTGGGACGTGGGTATCTAAATTTTCAGGTCGGGCAAGGTGGTATTGGGTTTTCCCAATACCACCTTGCCCGACCCGATTAAGAAATTCCCAATTCAATTGTACCCAGTTGATAGCAGTAGGCTTGCTGGCCATTAAATTAACTACTGCCTAGACTTGAAACATAACTGGCGAAATGTGGGTGTACAGGGTGAATTTTTCAACTGGGTGCAACTGGGTGATATCTTCGAAATTATGAGGAATATCAAAAAACGTTAAAAGGAGTCTCGAGGCCGATTTTGACGAAAACTAAAACTGCATCATTGGATTTTAGAAAAATCAATCCTGGCCAGGAATCGAACCACACACAACCTGTATTATTACGCCATTCGATAGTGTTGCTAAAAAGGATCAAATTCTGGGAAGTAATCATATACGGCAAACGCCCAGTTGAAAAATTCACCCTGTATAGGACCACCTTTGCCTATCATTCGGGGATTACAGCAATAAAAGGAGCAGCGGAACTATACAAACGGCTTTAACCGTGACACAGAAACGTAAAGGACAATTGGATTTTCGTTGGTACAAGTCCGACAATCCCGCTCCCCCAGACCGTGAGGACTGAGTTGATGATTTAACCACATAAAAAAGGAGGTAATAAAAATAATCTTAACTAATAAATAGTTTAATTAAAACTTGATCTTACATTTTATAAATTACTAACTGTACATTCAATATTTGGGTTTATAGCCAATCATAATACCTATATCAAAATATGTACACCAGTCTGTACAAACTATTCACATAACAATTTTAGGTGATATGTCCGTACTCAGTTAAGTAGACCTTAACAAGCCTCAACCTCATGTTACTTTCAAACTCTTTCAGTAGCTTATTCATATTAATGACTATAAAACACATCTCCCTTCAATTCTGTTCTGTTAGCTTGTAACGGATGCAAGTGCTGCAATGTCTCTTGAATGCCACTATTTAAGTCCTGCACTGTCCCTGCGATCGCTGTGAGTGCATCTGCTATCCGTTCTTCCAACAACCCTCGCCTCTCCTCCTGAGTCCTCATTATGGTCGCCATTGATTCTAGTGCTTCCGCCATTCTCTCCTCAGCTGCTACTCTTCGTTCCTCAAAGTCTATAGCCCATTTTGGTGGTGGAGAAACACCATATGGTTCATCATCTGAAATATAAAACTTGTTATTTTACTGTATCTACTTGTAAGTATTTTTTTAATATTTTTCTATACTTCTAATAATCTTCAATAAATAATTAATTAAATTAATTATATAATTTATAAATTTTTGTTTTTTTTTTATCTTTTCTTGATACCTATTTACATATTCAATATATGTTTGATACCTGTAGGTGATCTAGGAGGATTAATAATAACAGACTGTCTAATTTTGTCACTGCCTGGTCCAGTCCGTACTTTGAGGTTTTCCAGAGGTTCTGAATCTGAGTCTTCTCCCAGGAAGCTATCATACTGGTTGGATGATGAATCTGCAACTGAACCTTTTCCACTCAGTTCCAGAACTCTCAATTCTAAATCGTTCAGTGGTATGCATCTGTTCGCACCTCCCTCAGACCCAGACCGCATTCTTCGGGCATTCGCTGCTTTTTTTCTACATTTATGTCTCCACTCAAACCAATACTGAAATATAAAATGCATGGAAAGTATAGGGTAACAATTTAAAAAAAAAAAGTTTTGATTTTAGGTACTGGCAAACTGGAAGAATTTTAAGAAAATAAATTGTGTGTTTATGAAATGAAACTGATTATCAGAATGTACAATTAAATAAGAAATACCTTTTTCCATCCATCAGGAGTCTTCAATGCCCCCGACTGTACCGCATTCAGTTGTTTGGCCAGAACAGCCCACTTTTGGCGGGTCTTTGTGTGAGACACCGGAGCCCCAGGCAGCAGGCCTTTAGACATGTATCTATGCTCTTCCAGAAAGTTTATTAAAATTTCCAACTGCTGCCTAAGAATGCGACGAGGAGGTGCCATCTAAAAATAAAAAAATAAACATTTTTTTTTAAATTTTATATCAACTGTTTGAATTAATAAATAAACAAAAAAGACAGAGTTTCTTATAACCAATTTATATAGATTCCACTTACCCTGATTCCTTACTCGTTTATTGAACTAAGCAACTTTTAAGACATACTGAAGAATATTTGCTTCTTGAAAGTTATATCGCGCGCTGTTTATTTGACATTAGCAATCTCCTTCTCAAAAGCAATAATAACAAGCGACATGTAATGGCGACTTAGCGACTGTTTTGCTATGCTTGGAATAGAGTTGCGCGGCGCGCGTTCGAGAGTTCGATAACCTTTCGTTTATCGATTTTACTAACTTTTTATTTATTTTTAAAATTATTCCTATATCAATACAAATATTGTTAAAAAAGTGTCCGAGGAAAATTTAACCACTGACCGCTTACAATTTTTTATTGATATCAATTGATAAATAGAATGGTCTACATAGCAAAACAAGACGTTTCAAACTCGAAACAGTTTAGTATAGATGGCGTTTATTCAAATTCTTAACAAAATAGAAAAAAAAACTTAAAACTATTTATGATAGCGCCACCTTCTGTCGAGTAGCAAAACTTTCAACAACGCACGTTTCATTTCGTATCGTGCATCTCGAGCTCAAGGCGGGATTACGTGTTAAAAAAAAACATACAACAATAATTACGTAAGAACTGTCTTTCTTTCTGAAAAAAACCTTGTATTATTTATAGGAATGAAAATATATGGTAAGACTTTGGGCCATATCTAGATTTGAATCAGCCAGCAGGTTTTGTGGTTGTTTGTAAGGAATTAAACAAACTAAATACATAGTTAGGTACCTAATGTTCTAAATACTCACGATCACGACATTGATTAATAGGCACTAAGACAGTAATAGGCAGTTGTAATAAATTGTATTTATTAACGGTACACTTTTATCATTTCTTAGTGTTATAGTGGGACAGGTATACTTACAAGGCGTACAAAAAAAAAAATACCGACCGAATTGAGAACCTCCTCCTTTTTTTGCAATCGGTTTAAAAAAAAGAGAGTACTTAGATATTCTGAGTAATAAATGCTGTTTGAAATCACTTTTAAATCGACCATTTAGCCCAAACATTTATAACATAAAAGCATTTAGCGACATGCAAATCTGTGTCTGTGGGTTCCGCTCCGAAGCAGTCAAGTGTCAGCTTACCGGCTTACGACCGGGACACTAATTAATTTACCCGGAATTTCACTTATTAAATTCACGAGTAAACGTTACGATCAATTTAACCTTCCGTGAGTTAAGACGATTAGAATAAAAGCTTGCTGTGCAATCAAATAATAATTATTCCGACTGTTCAGCAAATATTCAGTGTTTGGAGTATTTGGCTATTTATTTGTTAATGGTATATAGAGAATCAATACTACTACACTACTAATACTACTACTATATCATTTGTAAGATCATAAATGAAGAACCGTTCGACAGATTTTGTGCAATTTTCATATAGGTAAACCATCTACTAAATAGTCCTAACAAAGCCTAAACATTTGATTTGGATAGGTGAGCCCGTTCTTGAGTTATAAAATTACAACGAAAACTGGCATTGATTTTATATTTATTGATTGATATAAATATAACAATTAGAGTATATATATATAATCTTTTACACAAAGGCAAAAGGCAATAAAGTGAGTGCCTACGTGTAGACGGCTACGCCGCGTAGGCCACGCAGCTACGGCGATTATTTTATTTATTCACATTCAGAAGATCTAGCTCGCAGTCATTTAAGCTGTATGTCTTGGGAATTTATGAGTAAAATGAGTATGAATCTAGGATAAATTAGTTAACCAACTGGTAATAGGAATTATACCTGCACACTTTTTATTGATAGACTTTTCTTTTCTATAAGTTAGTACAGTCCAATTTTTGCGCAGAGAGTTACAGGCACTTTTCATGTTTTGGTAAAAAAAAACAAAACTTCTCGGCTAACAATATTTTGGGTAATTGTGCATCCGTAATCTGTATCACCTTTCATCATTATGCCAATTTTCAGTGCCGGAGGAATTTTTCGGACCACATATGCCTCGCTGGCTGGACTAATAATCCAATCCAATTCAAACTTCATTCCGTAGTAGCAACTACATAGGTAAACGACACTAACATAATACTTACATTAATTCTATACAATTGGAAACGCGTGTAACTTTTTACACAAGAAATAGATTTGCCATAGTCACGTGGACTTTTTGGACGTATTCGGAGCCTTCAACCGGCTCCGAGAGGTTACAATCATGACCAATAATAACCTGCCTAAGTTACAACGCTCTGTTATTATTACTCAAAGATAACATCGATCGACAGCACGTATGATTAATTAGTTTACTCTTTAATTAATTATATTATTATGTGCGAAATTCTACAACTTTGTTATATCTAGTTTATCCCTCATACTTACATTGGAGATTTTTTTAAACGATAGCGTAATTTTTTTTATATAATAATTTCGTACATAAGTTTAGTGGAGAAGAGAATGTTTAATAGTGTTATGGACTAGTTTCCAGCATCCATAAATAGCAAATCATATTAGTCCGTCAGTTTGAGTTTTGAAAAATAATGGACACGTATTTTGTCTTTTTCATGCATAAGTATAAAATTTTAATAATATACTATTATTAATATTATCAAAGGTAACAACGCATCAAAATTCGAGAGTGGTAGGTGACGGGGTGATGGATAAACTAAAAATGACAACACGAGCGTCCTATCTTCGTCAATTTTGGGTTACCTACGTTGCAAAAGAAAAATCTGAGTGACAGACTAGACACAAATCTGTCCGACTCCGACAACGAAGGTTTCACATGCATGTTCAATGTTCATGTAAGCCGCTTTTCTGCGAAACCTTAGCAGGTCACCTAAGTTTTGCTCTTCATCATAATTTCATTGGCTATTCTAACAATTTTTATTATAAATTTTAACGGAATCAACGCCCACTTGAAATTCCAATCGCATATGAATAAAATAAGAAAAAAAATAAGAGTCTCCTTATAGGTACCTAATATTAAGTTGGCGCCAACTAGATACCTACTGACACCTACATCTATTTTATAAGCTGACCAAGGTTTGATATTTTTTATTTTAACAAAAAGCAAATGAGACGGGAAAATTTTCATCAATAGCATACTTGTTTTATGGACGACAAAACCAGTTACTTATTTCATTTTTGAAGTAAGGAAAAAGTTAAAACTAAGTATAGAAGAAACTGGAGAGAGTAATATGCTACCTAATAATTACAACCGTGTTATGATGAACACCCTTCACGATCAACGTTTTGCTTTAAACGGTTTTCGATTTGAAGACAGACATGAACTTTCTTATAGAACCTTTTAACTAAGCCAAGTGCAGGCAAAATTACAAGTGTGAAAATAAGGCATTTGAAAATACAGTTTATCAAAATAGATGTGGTCCATTTTTGCATTATTAAAAAGTTATAAAGAGTAGTGGTCAAAGTGCGTCAGTACTAGTGGTCGACACAGCAAAACGGTCGGTGCAGCACCTGGCAGGCAGCAGCGCACGGCGCGGTTGCGGGGCGCCGAGCGTCATTCGAGCATGGTCTCTCGCCGGCCTCCGCCCGCCAGCCCCGTCAGTCTATCCGAGACTCCGCACTGCGGCGGTGCCCTATCGCTAAGCTCCGTACTATCACCGTGCTACACCTATCCGAAGCGTTTTGTTTCTAATCATCAACTACAAAAAACTGTGGATTAATATCCAAGTATTAACTGCGAAGTGATTGATACATTGTTACAGTGTTGTGTTTGAAAATCCACGAATTCTGTGTGTTTTCTTAGAGGCTTCGCTGCTCTTCCCGGCTATATTGACGCCGATTTGTATCGTTCTGACAGGTAAGACAAAGTCTAATTAAGTGGACTTTCAATAAAATCTTTACTTCAATAACAATGTGTTTTTCTAAATTTTTAAATTTCAAGTCGTTTATGTTCATTTTATGTTGATGTTTATTTATTTACCTTTAAATAAATCAAGAACGAACGTTTCTTGAGTCAATTACATTAACATTTTTTGTGGATCCCATCGCAATTTGTTTCTACCTTCTTATGCTTTAATTTATATGAATCGTCCGGTAAGCTTGGTAAAAGGTCTATTTTTTATGTTTCCCTATAATAGATCAGATTCAAGATTCAATGTAATCGACATTGAACAGTTAGATTATCAACCGGGGAACACTATAGGAGGTCTCGAGCGCTCCAAGCATTCTCTGGAACGTGAGCACTCAGAAGAGAATCTCCTGACACGTTTCTTATAAACCGGTTCACTCGGATACACGACTTATGCAATCGTAACTCTAATCGAATGAACAATGTCCAAAATATGTTGAAGTATACGGAGGTTTAGGTTAGTTAAAACACCACGAAGATGGGTATAATAAAATTCGTTTATCATGGATTACCAAAACAAAATGATCCTGTTAATCTGCAAGAGATTTTTGGACAAAATCATCAAATCAATTATCTAAAAAAAAAAATATCTGAAAGTATACACATAAGGAAGGATTGCTAATTATAAATTACAATGAGACTCTTTAACATAAAAAATATCACATGTTAATATGCATATAATTATACAGACATTCGTTCAGGTTCATTAGTGCAAACGCATTGTTAGAAATTGATCTCATCGCTATTTTCGTACATTTCATTTCGATAACATCACTGCATTTGACGTGGTTTCTTATCGAAGTGCAAAATCGCACAAACATCTAGCAGATGTTTGTCTAGGGGCAGAGGACACTGAAGGTGTATTGTAAGTGTTATTCTACATCGTAGGTAAGCTGCAGCTGCGGTACTGTCAATACAAATAATGTGCCAACACAATTGCTGGAATTTACATTGTGTCGAAATCGGGCAAACGATTTCACAGAAAAAACTTTAGCAACCTTTTAGAACGAGCCGGTACAGATATTGATTGGTTTTTTTGTCATTGTATTCGCTTTAGAATTCGTAGATCGTATGGTAGATTTCAATCTTATAGTAAAACTTCCTAGCCAAGCGATGCAAACGATTGTAAACATAGCAACAGATTCTAATGTTTCGATTGTTGAACCCTCTGTTGTCGCGAGTCGCGGCACCGACCAATTGGCGTCGTCGTATCGATCTGCAAGTCCATTCTAGCAACTACGTCATCGGGACACTGTCCACACACTAAAATAAACTTCTAAATTCACTTCAGCTATTTTAAACTTTCCCAATTTAATTTCTTAATCTAAAATTATTTTCTTCAATGTTGTGCTGGTATTTCTTAAGAATTGTACTGATATTTTTATTCCTTAGGTATATATTGAAATAAATTCCGGTTTATGTGGTCGGCGATTATTATAAAGCGATTGTTAATAAGACGATGCCCCGAGAGAAGTCTCACTACATTGCCTTCACCGAGTCGCCTCCGCTTCTAGTTGGCCATTTCCGTTTGCCGATCAACTTGCTGCTGGTTATGCATCGATACAGTGCAGTTAAGCTTATTTAGCTTCATATATGTACATATACTAAAACTGAGTTCAATGCACCGATGAAAATATTAAACATACACCATCTCCTAATTACTTTGAAGCTGAACAATTTCAAGGAAAAATAACAATCATCTATTGAAAATTAGTTTAATTACTTAAACAGAATGTTTGCCCGCTTTGTAGCAGTTAAATTAAAATTATCCGGAACCCATAGCTTGAAATATGTTCACAGTATGACGGTATACATAAATTCAAATTTAATATTCTGGATTCGAAACCCCAGTCATGAAATTTACACGTATAAATCCATGGACCCCACAGCTTGGTTGCCCTACTTAGTCGGGTGCAGGCGACGCGGAGACATTTTGCGACGCAATAAGTAGGCGAGTTTTCGTCTGGAAAATTGCTCCAATTTTTAGGGTGAAACCCACCCCCAAAACATAATCAGCTAAATAGGCCAGACAAGGAAGTTTCCAAATTGCAGGCGATGATGATAACAATATTAATGTTTTGTCAACTTTTAACAAGACAGCTGCTAATTTTGGTGTACTAAGATTAGCCGTAGTATTCAGTATTTATACAATCATATTTGCATGAAGTGCTTCCTTCCATATTCTACAAATTCTACATGTGTTGCTTGCGGTGGTTTTTTGGTGGGAAATAAAACGAAGGAGAAAAAAATGCAAATTGGATCGTTTTACTAGAGGAGTTTCTTTAACTTGAGCTTCCCTTTCATAGCACTTGCATAAGTTTGGATAGCATGTCGTAACTACTACCACTGCCTATTCATGACTAACATCTACTAAAATGAATTGTGTTCGAAACGATGTTTATAAACAATTAGACGACGTTATCTGAATAGAGGTGTATTATGCTTTGTTTTGCTATTACTGGTATTTCTTCATTAGCTGTTAGGCTTCGATAATGGTTGTATCCGTGACCTCATCGTTATGTCTAGGTAAATGATGTTTGTCTTATTTGGACGAAACGAGGTCACATTTCTCGCGCCGAGGGTAAATACGAAAAGCTTTTTGTAATTTAGCATCATTACTTCCAAGTGACAAACATTGTGCCACAATAGACACGCCACTGCTAATATGTTTAATGTCTCTTCTTGTTGGGACACGGCCTTCATTTGGCTTTTTCACTTATGTTTGTTGCTTGTTGGATGCTAGCTAGGTAATACATGTCCAGTCAGTGTAGAGTTGACATAACAATCAACGAGGTCACGACACTAACGAGGGGCTTGGGGTCTAGTAGGTGGAAGTGCTTGATAAGGGGCTGAACGGAGGGCGATTCTGGTATTCGTATGCAGGCCGCGCGGTGGCGGCGCGATCGATACGCGCCCGCGCGACGCCTCCCCGCGATACGACTGCCACAAGTCTGCTACAACAAATATTCTTGAGCTTATTAAATTTCTTTAAGACAGCTCCTAAATAACTCAAGTCAAGTAACGTTCAGTTGAACCTAAAATGGAAGGCTTTTCTACGTCGCGTCATGGATACATTTGAAGCAAAGGAAATAATTATAGAACGTACATTGGTTTTAAGTGCAGCTAAATACCCTGAAGGGGTGTAACTTTATGGCTACTTTATCATCCATTTCCGTACTCACTAAAGTGTAACCCATGATTCAGAATAAATTATTCTACGTTTTCGTGAACAAATTGTTTGGAAACGTATTTCTGACAGCGATACTGATAGTACAGTATGGAAATTTCTTTGGCAGAGTATTTGCAATTGTAATTATTTAACCATCAAACCGCGACCAACTGAGTAAGTATTCTAAAGATAAGAAAATGACATCATCAACGGGATCGACCAAGGGAGAGAATAAAAAACTGTTGACATGAACTGAGCGATCAGTGAGGCGTAGAACACGCTCGGCCGGTGACCGCGTGGCCCTGATCTTGACGGAACAAGCTCGGTGATGACCTTCCGTGACCGTGTAAGATGTGGATTGCCAACAGATGCGCACGAGCATGAAATTATTACCAACTACCTTAATACAATTATTCAAGATTTCATGACCGCTTATGTCACAGCCAACTATAATAACGTATTATGACTTGTTAACAGGTCGAAGTACCTTAATCGTGATTTATTTGTCGCCATAAATGGTGAAGCGAGCTTATTAAATGATTCACATCACAAAAGAGCGTGGGTGTCCAGTGCCATGGAGTACCGAGGTTGTTTGGTTTAGAACAGCACATATTTTCTGTATAAGTCCATTATATGTTATATTTACAAGTAAACAGAAACCCAATACAGTAAATTTGAGCTCAGAATCTCTCCCCTATAAGGGGTCTCCCTTTTTGTGTGGAATGCGCTAACTACTTACTAATAGCTTTAATGCACTTCCAATAGACGTCCGACGTATATCGAGGGGAGCTATCAATGAAGGGATACTGCCGTATATTATACATAGCATCTGTGTACTTATCTATATCAGGAAATATTTTAATAATTGAGCATAGTTTAGATTGCAGTCAGGAATTCCAAATATATGAGCATTCTTTAAATGCCAAGGTTCAAAGGCACTGTATTTGATCTAATCCAGACCAAATTCGAATTGATAGTTTTTGCAATGAAATGGCGATTTTCTCCGAAATCCATGCCAGTTGACTTTGAATTTAACAATGCATGTTTGGCATAGTTAATGTCTATGCTTAAATTAATCAGATCCCTAATGTGCGTTGTTAGCACTAGGTTAGTAGTAATCATTGGGATGTTAATTAGGAATTCAGCTCGATAGGTAGACATAACTACAGCTGGTAGTATGAATCAATGAATTTCAATTAGCAGATGAACAGGAGTGCGGCTACGTCATCGTCATAACTGAACAAGTCCGCATTGCACTAAACATTGTACGCATTGCGAGCTGTTAGTTGTTATTGCATGCCCGCATGCTTTCACCTACATTGTACTGGGATTTGTATCTATATCAATTTGTCTACATTTCAATTAGCTTGACTACTGCAGATAATTTTGGAAAGGGTTGCAGCTCAGACGTGTGAAAATAGAAAGAAAACCTTTATATAGTCCAATTAATTTTGATATCATTTTGATCAGGCAAACAGCAAACTGAGTAATAATGTTATGATTATTTGATCAGCTGGTAAGTGGAATAAACTTAGTAGATAATTGCAAGACTACCTGGATGCGATCCTTTATCACAATTTTTTATGTACCGCGGCCATTGCTCCCCATTTCGGACGACCCTTTGGACGAACAATGATTAGAGTGAGGGGAGCCAGATGCAGCTGCTCCTTTTCTTTCAGAACATGTTTCTCTAATATTCGCTGAAGGAAGTAACTGGGTCGCGAAATGAGGCCAATTGTATTTTCTCCGATTAGACTGCACAATGCGTTTACTGTTTAGTTTCATTTAACGCTGCCGATATGCATTTCAAAGCTAACAGTGGATACTGACTTGGAGATGATAAAAAATCAACGCCTCTAATGCATACATCCATTTATAAAAGCAAGTTGCATTTATTTGCTGGGGTTTCTTTGCTTACTTACTAAGTATCTACGTTGAAAGTTGATTGAGACAGTTTCTCAGCGTCGTAAAAAGTGGTCGAGATGCGTCTGCTCCAACATATATGACGCAACGTGAAACGCAATGTAGTCCCCATTCTGCAAGTGTGCAACTTTTTCCTCAGGCGCCAGACGGTGGCGACACCTTGCTGTCACGACAGTTCCACTAAGTTTCTCCTTCATGAATAGTGCTAATATCTTGGCTTCGATTAACTTCATAATTTGTAGTATGTTACATGTTGGTCCATCGCGAAAAATTGTAATAATAAGCTCTCGTGGTATTTTAAAAGTGGATCGGATGTAGGAACGTGATGTTATTTTACTTGTTTCGAGTGCTTTCTGTGAACACCCGGCGTAGTGCGAGACGAGGTTCGAGTTCATGGCCATTGGAACAATCGATTGGCGAGATTTGTGAGCGAGCTGCGAGTGTACCAGGCTCCGGTAGCTGGACGTATTTAGTGGCGACTGGCCTTGGCTAAGTCAAATATTTACCATACGTCTATATCATTTGTATGGTAATCAATACGGCGAATACAAGTGGAGCGTAATTTCGATTGATCCAATTTATTGATGTGGAAAATCTTGTTTCCTGTTGCCATGGAAAGAAAATTGTAGGTACATCAAAAGATATAGATAAAGATTTCGTTCACGGATCTTCAAATAGTTCAATCATACATAACATAATATTTAAAAAGAACTGAATTACAACGCATTGTTGCTGAATACAATGAGGTACAAATATGCGACCCAACACAACAGCGGAACATCCAGCGATGTTGTGGAACAATACAGTTTCAGAATGTATGATGTGTTTTAGTGCACCACGAACATTCTCGTTGCTATTGCCAACGCGAAGAGCAGTGTTATTAAGTTGTCCCGACCGCATTAACGAAGCTCGGTAAAATTAATTACTTACATTGAACCAACAAGCGGTTATCGCGGTCACCGCGAGGAAATTAAATGAACACGCGCGGACGCTTCTTAGTGTGCTTTACTTATTAGAATGCACTGTTACTTTGTAAATTGGTTCATCATAGTGACTTATGAATGAGAAACTAAGTGCAGTCGTATAAATTCCAGGGCTAGTTATTACCACCTGTTGTTTAATTTAACAAGGACGAAGACCGACTAGAGTTTGTAATGATGTCGTTAAGTTCAATTTAGTTTTCAATCAATTATTTCGGAGGTCTATTTGAAATTCTCCGCATGATCGGAGGCGGCAGGTGTCGGCAGTTAAACAATGTCACGCAAGTATCGACTATCCCGAGCTTCCGGGCGGTGCGCGTGCGCAACCACGTGTCCTGTCGGCGCATAATTACAAATAAATGTAATGGCCCTTTTACTGTCATGTTACATCTAGAGGAAATGTTAATCGCTGTTCACACTCTAAAAGGCGTTAGAGTGTCGCTTGAATAATTTATGGCCACTTGAAGCTATCCTTTTTAGTGATACCATGATTTATTCTTCGTGATTGATAATTGGGTTGTAAAGTTTCGACTACAATGGAACCCGCACCACGTAATCCGGCTCTCACCGGCTATAATTTAATATCCGCCCGAAATAATCTCATTTCCTCGGCATACCACTAATGCTGTGTTGTATCATGTCCTTGACATTGATGAAATACTGCTTTGTACGACTTCCCTTCTTTCAGACCTTTGTAATTCAGTTTTTGTGGATTTCAGAATATACACGGTTACTTACTCAAAGATTTATATTTGGACTTATTATTGGGAGTTCAGTATAGCTTTTATGGTATATAAATCTGGCAGGGTAGCAGTAATTTGATTGATATCAAATCAGTATCCCAAGCCAGTTGCAATGTCCGGCATGAAATGATTCCCATGTTCGACTTGTGATGGATCATGCGATGCAAATGATTTATAGACTGGACGCTGAAAATTGTTAAGGAAGCAAGACCGTTACAAATTCAGCCATATTGTAGTGTTGTAACTAGTGTATATTTCATGAATAAAGTAGATGCTTGGAAAATGGACCAAAACATCCTAGACCGAAATACCTAAATGTTTTGTTTCTCTCTGTTTTGCAATGCTAATCAATGTTTAAAGCTGAAAGATTTCATTTAAAATACACAAACCGAAATGTACTCAATATGTCTGTATAAAAGAGCTATAAAAAGATGGCCACAAATAAGATTTCAGAACGTAACATTCCGAAATATGTAACATGCTGAAATGTGTGTGTCGTGGAATAATAAATTGTGATACCTACCTACATGAAGACAAATGAAGCTGAAACAGAATGTTTGTCGATCAATGTGGATACTGCGCTCATTCATAAACATTTTCGTGTTGGTGTTAACAGCATGTTATGGCAGCGAACAGAATATTATAGTGAGCATTATTACGAGCATTTTTGACGTTTTCGTATGATATTCAAGTGAAATTATTATATTTTTGCAAAAGAAAAAAATTGTGGTCGATCATAGAAGTCTCATTAAATAAAAAAGGTGTCGCAATCACAATGAATTCCCAGTGAGCTCAAGGACATGACGCACAGACGCACATTTCTCGTCCAAGGCTAAAGGGAAGGTCTTGCCCGGGCTCGGCCGGGTGGCTGCTGTCCTTGGCTTTCTATGAAGGCTCATTAAAGGTTTCGATCTCTCATAGAGATGATAGTATACCTAACTTATTGTACTGAACTTGTCAAAACATCAATCAAGGTTACGAAAGCTATCTATTGATACATTTAAATATTGACACCTCTTTCTCCGTTCCATATAGCTTTCTAATTTATTATTAATGCAAAATTAGTTTAATTAGAATTCAGGAAGCCGTTGCGTTTCACGGTGATACATTTCCGGTGGTCCCTTTTCGAGGGCACACCGTTTGCTAACGGTCGAGCATTGTTTGAATTATATATTCCAACAGAAGGATGTAATTGAGCCCTTAATGATAAATTAATAGGAATAGGAACGTTAGATAACACTGAAAACACGATTTAGTTTCGGCGTTGATCGGCCCGAGAGATAGCTAATGGCGGTAAGATAAACATACTTAAAAGCATGGGTGTTTGCATTACAAAGCACCTTCATAAATTCGACAACGAAATATCCTTCAGCTCCAATATGTTTATTAACCGCTAATATGTTTATTTAAACGATTTATATTCATGTGCCTTAGAGTTTCAGTTTTCATTGCGTGAAAGAATGAGGTTTATACAGAGTCGTATAAATAAGTTTGAGTATACATAACAGCATTAACTTCACAATAGGTAGTCAGCTAGTAAAATAAGTACTATACTTAACGTAAAACCAAAACGAACAATCTGAAAGTTTCCACTAAGAATGCACAAAGGAATATAACCGACGGAGTATTAAAGCGGACAATGCGTCGGTAACGGGACAAGGCACTAATTGTGAAGCGAGAACCGAAGTCTTCCGTTACCCGCTGCGCCGCTGCACCACAACCGTCTCCCGGGAACAACAACCAACCGACACGCGACACAACTACACAAATAAAACCTAAACCGACCGACCATGGACCAGAATGATAAATGATTTTTTTTTTTTCATCAGCTGGGTAAAACCTGAATGTGAAACAATTTTAAAACATGACAAAACCACAAGTCATTCCACGTAGCCGATGTAAAAAGCGGGCAGTTTAATTTCGCAAAAGTGCTCCAAGTTTTTAGCCAAATGCTTTTCTGGTACCTATTCGATGTCAGCATCCAGACAGCGAACACTAAATAATAACGGTACATGATTTTGAATTCACAGCGTCACGACGAGAACCATTGTGAGATGTGATGCTTGTACTCGTATTAGATGAAAAATTCCTGTTTGTTTAAGATATTATAGTGCAAGAAACTAGGTTGGTTTTAAACCGGTGGCATATTATATTACCCACAAGTAATAACACATAAGTAAGACATTATTGTGTGGAGAATGAATTAATATAATTAGACGTATGTAGTTCAGAGTGAACGTGCCGAGACTGGTGAAGAAATTGTTTATCATACTCGCTGGTCACGAACTGGGAACACGCGCACGTCCTACGTATTCTACAATAATCTCTGTAGATAATCAGTATTCAAGATGGAAGAATTTTAATCAATTTTTCTATTTATTGTTAGAACAAACACATTTTTTTTATAAGCTTTCGAGATAAGTTGTTTGTATAATAAAAGAAAAAAATATATATTACTCATGTACTCCTGAGTCTAATCATTTGCCCTCGTAAAAGTTTTCATAGAAAAGACGCTGTATGTTTTACTTGAAAATTAAAGCTCTCTGTAAGAGGAGCACGTAAGAACTTGATGAATTGATTCCGCGGAGCTTAAAGCTAAGTATAAACTTAGCCTTTTACAAACAAATAAACGGAGGTGCTCACGTTGCGTATCAAAGAGATTTTTAAGTTGTTTGAAGTCAAAATATTATAGGAAATGCTGTATGTAAGCAAGTATGATCATACAGTAGTCTAAATAAACAGGAGTGGGAGGCTGCATGCAAGCAGCGAGAGCGTTGCGACATCTTCACAGGAGACATGTTGAACAAGCACTCCACTCGACTTGTAGTTGAAGCCACCACACGTAACTTCACTAGAGAGTGCTCCAGTCTACGGTAAACTTTGCTCTTTGTTTCTGAACAAAGAATGCAAGCGAATGTTTGTTTACAATGAATCGACCAAATCATTCAATCTATTTTTGATAAGGATACGTGTAAATGTAATTTTAGCATTCGCAGACACATTGAATTTACGGCCATTGGTACTGTTGACGGCGATATCAATCACAACTGTTATGAAACCCTTGTCAAAGTGGGTAAAATGATTTATTTATTTAAGGTTTGGTCGTAAAATCGCTCCACTTGAAGTTCGAGAGCCTGATCGCGCGCAGTCCACCGTCTGTAGCAATAAACTTTACCATTTTATTGCTATGACTGGTAATAATGAAGCTCGTTATTGTTACGTCAAACCTTTATGCGTTTCTCTATAACATTTGTATTAATTTTAGCATTTTTGCATCTGATTTTCTCTGCATATCAATTGCATTCTCAATCAATCTACGTAAATGTAGATGTGAGTACTTTAGATTGCGAATAAATTTAATATTGCGAGATTAAAGATATTTCGTTTCAATATATCATATGACCGTTGCACTTGAAGTGTGACTCCCGTTAGTGCACGGTCCACTGATTATCCATCTCTAATTACTACACTTGCTCAAGGAGTACCTAGTGCTGGATTGCACTCGACGCGAGTTGTCAAGAGATATTATTAAAATGATTAAATATCTTGAAAGGGCATATTACATCCTGGTTTTGCATCACTGGAGTACAAACAATTCAAAATACGGTTAACACAGCATACATATTATACGAATTGGATGGTATAGAAACTTACAAAAGATGACTTATCTTAACTATCGAAATAAAGGTCAAGTTGAACAATGCTTTGAGATAAGTAAATCGTATTTTGAGGCTAAATAACATTAGCATAATATTACATTCGGTCTGTCATAACAAACATGTAATGTTCGTGTCATCCGTGTCACGCGTTGTTTCAAATGTCCGCGGAAATTAATCGACGACCTTGTCTCGTAATCGTTTACACGTCATTCTCCAAATTAAAGTTATTGAAGGCGAAAAAAATTATCCAGTAACTCGGTAATAGTCTCCACGCCCAAATCAAGACATTTAAGGCTGTTTATTTGATTAGGAGCATTAATGTGTAGGTAAGTTGTTACTGTTTTGATTATTCTCAATTTGGACAGTGATTTAATTACTACCAATGGAAGACAAACTGAAAAGGACAAATGGGATGAACAAAATGTAAAACCAACAAATAGATTGGATTGAAACAAACAACATGGAACATGCTTGGAAACGGAACTCCGAAATGAATTTTCACGAGAGCTTTTCACGTCAGGAAAAACATGCTACAGGTCGTGTAGTCCGTATAATTGACGTATTCTCTCGCTCGCCAGAATTTTCTACATGCTCGCATTGGAAACTGGATGAAGGCCATGCTCTCCTAGTTGCCCTCATATTGTAACTAGGTCAAGTTTATACTAACAGGAAATGTGAATGAGGCTTCTGTACAGAGAAAATTTAGTCATTATAATATTGAAGAAGATAGAACAACTATTGTGGCTGGAAATGATATTGGCTGTGAAAAAGATGTTTGTAACTAAAATAGTATAGGCACATAGGATAATAGGGCTTACAGTAATGAAAGGGACAATAACAGACATAAATTCAGCGAATACTAGTCATTTTCGTACAAGAATAATAGACAAAAAGTAAAACGAAACAAACCAAATGATATGTGGTGTTGAGCTACACGGTCTCTCCCATTACACTCCATTTATTACAGTTAAACTCCGGTAAATTATCGTTCCGTCCCGGTATCCCGGTCCATTCTGTCCGTAGCTCACATTGTTAATGGCTCTCACCACGCGGAATGCAGGGCTCTTGAATCCTTCCGTTATTATGGCGTTCATTAATGAATATTCAATATGAACGCTTTGTTCCTTTCCCGTCGAGCACAGAGTATATTCGAGTACTTCAATTAACTCTCATTCGTTAGATTTGAGAGGTTCTCCGAGGAATGTGATAAGTACCGTCACAAAAAAATAACTATACAGCGAGCGTTTGCGTGTGAGTGGAACATGCATCAAGAATTTTACCATCCATACGTGACCGAGAAGTAAGCGAGTTCATTTGCGTCTCATCGTCAACTGGAGACGTATTTTTGCAAGCGAATGGCGAATTCAAAATGCTCCGGTGACCGATGACTCATCCTTGCTCTTAGTTCGTTGACCTCCTGTAACTTACAGCAGCCGTTATCGCTCCTACACAAGACTTCGAATTTTGTTTTATGTTCAAATACGTTTTAGTCTCGTTACTATTATAGCCTTGATTTCGATTTCGTAGTATTCAAATGAGTATTTTGTGTCCAATATAGACCTCGAATCATTCATCTTAGTGCAAGATCAAATGACTCACCGAAGGATTGTAAAATGACGCATTGAAATTGTGAGTAATTCGTAGTAAGTTACGCGTATTAAGACTGAATTGTATCAGTATTATGATGACTCATTTCTCTCTGCAACCTGTCCCTATAGAAATATATAGTGCCGGGTGCGTGTGGTTTAATCCCCGGGCCGGACTCCAACAGCATTTCATATGCAAACGGCAAACTCTGCCCACGTTCTGTTTACAAAGCGCAAAACTTTTTCGTTAGGGGAGCGAAAACTGGGTCCATTTACAATCATTTGTGGCTGTATAAAAATACATTTTGTGTCACAGAAAACATCGATTTTTGCTTCAGTAACATTAGAAAGTTTGCAATTTCTGTTACAAGAAATTTCATACAAAAAAAATTAAGTCGTGTGCACTATAGGTTTTCTGTCTTATTTTCTGTGTCATTCGTAAACTTCGTTCGCGTGGCGCTAACTTCAGTACAGGGAACTTAATTAGTGAGGAGATATTGCACAATGTTTATTGCCTGAGCAGTTTGTTCACTGGGCAAAGTTGCTCGGCAGTAATTAATGCAAACTTTGAAAGCTCCCGTCCCATATAAACGCGATGTTGACTGCCATCTGGTATTATTATACTTAATTATGTGAGCTTCTAATATAGAGGAATAATTTTATTTGTGAGCTAAGTTGCAAATTCAAATCGTACAGGTTAGCAACTCGCTTAAATACATTAAATGTGGTAGAGCTGAGAGCTATCTAAAGAAGCCATTAATGATGACAAAAAATGTTAATAATTTAAAATTCATCGTATGCCCAAGGACGTTGTATTAACATAACCGGAACTGTTCTGAATGTCTATTTCTTTGTAACGAACTATCGATTTGTTCCCCGCGCACGTCTTGTGTGAGCATAAAACTAATTTATTGCACACTATTTTAATATTTCATACAGACGATTTAAACTGTAACCGTTTTACTGGTATTGTTTATTGGTTTACATTCAAATCACGCCAACTTATTTGAAATTTTCATGTCAGTCGTCGATCACGAGCATAACCCACAAAAGCGAAAAACTTCCAGGCATTAGCAAGTTTATGAATTTGAACAGCTACGTGAGGAAAATACATACGAGTGGTTTAAAAATTAAGGTCTTCAATGTAAAAACTCGATGGCGTAACAGTCTGTAATGTTCTACAATGAGAAGTTTTCTTTTTTGAGTAAGTATTAAAAAAAAAGTAGTTTCCAAAAACTCTGTAGATGGCGTTGAACTGACTAGGTTACTAGATGTATGCCTTCATTTTTGCACAAATCCACGAGGCACAGACTTCTCTTCTTTTCTCTTGGGACATTTTCTTTATGGCGTGTAAAACTCATAAATTAAAAAGACTGGTAAATGAATATTTTTTCTTTTTCCTTGTTGTTATTTATTTCCAAATGCCAATGGTGTGATGTGATGTGACTGACAATTTAAGTTACGTTTTAAGATCTCAAAATTACAATCAAGAGAAAAAAATCAAAAAATGATGACGTTTCGTTCATTGCAGTAACATACCAAGTTCAGCGCCATCTATTCATCGACTAGGGAAAAAATAAAATCCCTCATTACGATAAAATCTAAGGAAGACTTAGCGGCTGCACAAAGTACGGAGGACATTTCCATTTTCCTTACCAGTCCCGAGACCCTGTTCGCAATAAATATGTAATGGAGGTACCCGGTATCGATTGCATTACTAGAGGGGAGTTTTTATTAGTGAATAAGCATGACATCAGCAACAATTTGTTACATGACATACTCTACGTTATATTATAGTTTCAACACTAATATTAATATGGAGTTATTATTTTATGGAGCTCCCTAGCGAAAACACTCCAAGTTTGTTGTGTGTTTAGTTGTTTCCCAGAAGCACTGTTATTATTGTTTACGAAGCAATTAGTTTAAAAAAATATTCCGTAACACACTTTTTAGATATTGTGTTAGAAATACGACGTAATATAAATTAATTCGAACTTTCTACCAGTTTTTTAAATAAAACTATATTTATTGAATTCTAACGAAAACATATTAAAATAATAATAAAAAAAACAGGCGTCAAACCATTACTTGGGATTATCTTGAAATTGAATCGCATTTGAATTTCAAACCGAATTGTTTTCTAACCGTTTATCAGAGCATTATCCGTGGGGGAGCCCAATGCCTTGATGCCGACCAAGCGATTAATGAAACCTTTTTTCACTAAATGATGGCGGATCGCAATCCTCAATTAAAAGTCGAAAGTGTCCGAGATAAAAGAGGGATTAGTCTCAAACTCGGTAGAATTGCTTTTTACCTATTTGTACCCCGAGAGACGAATAATTGATTGCGTGAATGTTTTTTTTTAATACAGCCTGCATCTAGATACCTAATATACCTACCTGTGATACCACTTTCTAAATCCCTCTAATATACTGTCATTATGTTAAGATGTTGCTAATGAACATGATTGTATTACTTAGATTATTTAATTCTATCCAAAAGCATAAACTAATGAGCAACTGGGGTTGTGCAACCCCCACGTCGGTTTTATGATCGTTCGAGGGTACTAGAGTCTTGAATAAATAAAATGCTATTAGACTAGGGTGCTGCCTCATAGTAACACATAACACGCCTCTGAGAGAGAAACCATTTAATAAAAAAATGTTTGAAATATCTCAATAGAACGCACAACAAAAAGGGGAAGTGTGATTATCAATTTAAATGTAATATGCTTGTACAATCCACTTTTCCGGGCCAACATTATAGCGAGCGAATCATTTTACGCAAAGGGCTTTAAACTGTCTGATACGTATATTACACACGCGATTACATGTGATGGGACATTCTCGGTGTAACCGGCTACCATAATGGGATAACCTATGAGTTGATGGCTCGTGTTTCAGTCCGCTAATTCGGTTCGGAGGCAGGTTGCGAAAAGGACAGGCCACGTGCGGGGCGTCGCCATGGTAACAGAGGAAACTACGCAGTTCCACAACCCCCCACCCTACGGGAACGACCTATAGCCGGCATTTCCAAGTCAGCCGAGTGGATAAGGCTATTATTTATCCTTTTGGGATTGATTTTACCTTTTTACAGTCTGAATTCTTTGAAGCTTGAACTTGTTATATTTTTATTTCAATGATTTAGCTAAAAGTAGACTAAAAGAAATTTGGAGAAAGACCTTGAAGAGAATGCTTCATGTAAAATGTAGAACCCTAAACGAATATAAAAGGTATCGTATCGTAACACAAATATTATACATCTGAGGGATCCTCATCAAATCAGCGGCCCGTAATAATAACTCTATTACACAAAGGGATGCGAGATTTTGTCAGGCAATTTAGAATGGGAGTGTGGGGGCGGTCTGCATGAACAGCCATATCGCGCGTCACAAGATGAGCGACGTATTGTATAGGCGGGTCCGATGTTAGACAAAGAGATTTGATATCATACATCATAGCCTGATTGAAGAAATGAAATATTACAAAATTTAAGAATCCAAATGAAAAGCAAGTGAAGCAGGAACTAGTTTTCTTGTCTTGTCTTGTGGTCACACAATCACAGATAAACAAAACGAAAAAGAACATAGTAACAAACAGGAATACGAAACAATATTCAAAAACGTTTAAATAAAGCGCACAAAACACAAAGGTCGATCGTATTTTCGAAGTCCCTTGCCTCTTTGGTTATTTGACCCCTGTCAAGACAATTGCCTGTCCATCGGCTTCCCCTCGCGTTATTGGAAATCCCGGCTTCCTCGTGCGCTCTTGTGGTTAACTGAGCAATCTGCAAAATGGGACTATAAACCACATACACATGCGGAATTTATTCCTAATATATTGCCTATAGAAACCAAATATAAAATAACATGAAGGAGAGAACAAACTAGAACTACTTTAACATTTACATCAATGCTTGTCTTAAAGCTGACAGAATCAATATGAGCAAAACAGAACCTAGGTACAACGTCACTACGGTAAATTGATTCGCATCAGAGCTGTATCAGATAATGACGCTCTAACGAAGAGCCCGAAGCCGCTTCATCCGGATGTCGGCGAATCTACTAGTTAATGGACAGATCGATCAAAAATGTTTCGGCCATCCACTACATTGCAGATACGGAACTTGGTGCACTCCGGTGATAATTTTCAGCGCTCGCATGAACTAAGCACTTCCCGTGTACACTGTAATTATTAAACCGGAGACACGAGACATAAGACGCTGGTATCTGGTTTCCAAGTGTTCATTGTAGCAGTCGCAGACAATGGGACCGTTGCCGTGGCGAAGGCCGAGTCAACACCGCATAACGGCTGCATTATAAAACGCAGTTGCATCAACTTTAACACGCATTCTTATGGCATGTTGGATAATCACGGTTTTTTCCAGAATGACACTAGTATACTTATTATCTTCATCAATATTAATATTGAATGTAGATATATTCTAACGCCCGCGCCATGGCGCGTAGTTTTTACAGTGTCTCTTTATTTGCCTTCCATTGTTATGGTTAACCGCATGTTTACTCTTGCGGTTATCAACATTAATTATTTCTGTTTAGTTAAGTTACTACGAAGGCATTACAATACGGGATCCCTACGTACACGTTGTGTTCCGTAATAGCACACAAATGCACTTTTACTTGAGAATTACGACTAATCTAAGCAGCTGCATTAATTTGATATTGTCGAGCATCTGTTGCAGAAACGACCAACAAAACATAATAGACAGCTGCAACCACTTTACTGCATCTAGTTTTTATTGCAAAGATTCTCCACGTTCGTGACCATTAAATAATTATCTTCCTTGTTAATACTGTTATGTACGTGATACGAGGAACACAGTAATCAAATACATTAGAGTTTACGATTATACACAAGAAATTCTTACCACATCCTGGCTGATTTGTAACATTGCTAGCTTTTACAAAACTACATAAGTACACAGCCACAGTTACGTCAGTCACGTTTAGAAGATATTTTTAATTTACACAACAAATTAAGGACAAGGTCGTAGCTTGGTTGAGAATTGGACCAAAATAGTATCGATTGAACTAAATGACAATTGTCCACAACTCCACATGCGTAACGAAAGACTCTGCTGAGAAAAATGTTATGATGAAAATTTTGTTGTTTCAGATTTGGTGCACCGGCTAAGATTTGTTGTAAACCTGGAAATCTTATAGCCTTTCCAATAAGGTAATTAGTACATATTTCTTAATCAAATAAGTTAAATAATTGATTGTATAATACCTAATAGTAACTAGATCTTTGCCCTGTAAAAAGAAATGAGACTTTCAATAATCCGGGGAAAAAACTTATTCATTATGATCCCCCATTTAAAACACGCATACCATATGCTAATCAGTTTGAACTTGACAAAGTCAATTACAATTAGTAACTCAGTCACGGCGCAGTTCCATAGCAGACATACCGAACATACCTAGTGGTCAACAACTGAAACGAGACGCAGTGGACGCAAAAAGCACACGAAATTGACAATTCAATGGAATGTTTCGGTGATGCAATCAACTAACTAAAAATAGTCACGACGAGCACGTTCGAGAGTAGCCCACAATCATCCTGTCAGGAGTCAGGACGGGCCGCAATTGGCCTCTCAATATCAAACAAGTGCCGGATCTGCATTGCGAGTTACGCAAATGACCATTATCCTAACGACTTAATAGGGAAATCCAGAAGACGCCTGGAAAACTTTACAAAACGTTTCTGGTTAAAACCTTCTTAGACCTTCCCTTTGTAGGCAAGTTCTACAGTTTACATTCTTGCTTTACGAGGATATGCAAGTACATATGAGGCAGTATAAGATGGTCTGTTTGTGTAACCGGTTTGTGTGCGGAACTGTCTAAAATTTGAAGTAGAAAAGTGCAGCTGAAATTGGGCCAATGTGTCGTCAGCAAATCATAAGTGGCACTATTACCGACAATCAGACGGCGACCTTGCTGCTCGTTGTCGCGCAAATCGTGGGGAGCCCCAGATTGTCATCCTCTCCATTCCGGCATCCGCTTTTGCACTTCATTACATAATACCCCAGATCCAAGTGTTTCGTACTTGTTGTGTTAGATAAACAAGTATGCATGGTCGATTTTGCTCAAAACATCATCTTAATACCTTGTGTCATTTACAACCATTAAATTAGCAAAGGTTTAGATGTTTATACGGTTGTCCAACTCAATAAAGTTCTAAAAACATGTTTGTGAGCCGTGCGTGTGCGTATATACCACAGACGCTCGAACACGACACGTTCTAAAATGGACAACGACTTGTCTGAGCGGCTCAACAAATTGCCGTAATCAATATGACTTATCTTCAGCAATTGAGGTGTAGGTTTTCACCCGATCTAATGCACTATACTTTCTAATGTTTGTAGTCCATTATGTTGTAGACCATTGTGTTGCATGTATTTCACATAACTTTGAGAATGTTATTCTTCTTTGCATAGTGATCTTGAAATATCCACTTGATTCGTAATTAATCCACAAGGTTGAAATGATTAATCATTAGGCATACCATAGATGTGGTATATTTTAGAATCAAAATCTTTCTGACATAAATATTAAATTCCATCTTAGTGCAGTCTGTGTTGGACGTATAATAACTTCTAAAAAGTTACATTTAGCTAATAAATACTGGTTTCTTTTAGCTGTCTCCATTATATTATTTAGGGAACAGGTTGGTTCAGTACTCAAATAAATAATAGCGTTGAAAAAGTTGTCGTTCAACAAAGTTTATTTGTACTGGACAAACAACTTCGGTTGGTAATGTTTTGTCGGGTGTGTACCTACCTTCAATGAAGATTCATCGATATGTTTGCTCCATGCAGGTTGAAACTTCCGGTACCGATACTTTAAATCTATGTACTTGCGACTAAAAGCATGAATATAAATGGTAAACTGGTGTAATTCATGAATATAATACTGATATTCAATACACATTCTATTGTTTATATACATAATGCATGTGCTGTATATCATGTATTCTGAGCACCCTCACGATGTTTCTAGTGCTAAATTGAAATATTTATAAGAGCATCCATATCCAGGGTGTGAGCAACATGCTCGTATTGGTACACTCGCAGGTTCTACTTACAAGGATCGAACACTTGTTCAAACCCGGTACAAGAGCTTTCACTGCTTTATGAGAGTCTAATAAGTAAACTAGCCAACATCTAACTACATAATTTATAATAAATCTTTCGTTCCCTCATTTAACCGCGTTTGACATAGAAAATTGCTACCTCTAAGATCGTTCGGTGGATCGGCGCGGGCGGCAGGTGCGATGATACGGACTCTATCCCAGCTAGTGTTAATTAGCCCCTTGCCGGTTGATTTATTGCCTAACTTTGTCTTAGGATAAACCGTGCTTAATTTATCTAAGCGCAGACTCCGATCTACGGCCGATGACGCGCTGAAACTGTGGACGTCCGTTTAGATATAATAAATTATGCAGCGTTTAAAGAATATCTCTGGGCAATTCACTTTGATTAAGATAAGAATAAAAGCAATGCAGCAGGTTACACTCCAACGTAATCTGTGTGAATAAACTATGGAAAACAGGTTACTAGGATAGTGCACTTTACTAACCACAACCAGTTATTTCTCGTGAAGTATTGAATTCTGAATAATTTACTCAGCCACTGTATAAGTAGTAACACAAATAGCAATCCACAGAAACGATCAGATAGAAAGATTTGGAAGCCAAATTGGTTTATTTAAACAAACATGATTAAAATCTGATGATGACTCAGACAGAACCCTTTTAAACTTTTTAGACAGTACAACGAACTCTGAACGGAAATTACTGCAGGAACCTGAACTGTAATTATGATTAAAACAGCTTTGCCGTTATTATCATGGGACATCTCCCGACACCGTCACGCCTCGCGGATGCCACTGCGAACTCAATGCGAACAAATACTGTCCGCCCAAACGGAACTATCTCATTCATAATTTAACTAGCGGAAGTTAACTGTTTTACAAAACCATTACAATAAGCAAAAAATGTACTTTTATAAGTATACATTGCCAATGACTTGTAGTTGTACCTAATGGAAAATGTATCCGAGGCAGCATGTAGGGCACGAAGAGGCCATTGCGTGACGAATGTGGACATACCGTTCTCACCATTTCTACTACACTAGTGTCA
Source organism: Agrotis ipsilon (assembly GCA_028554685.1). Taxonomy (NCBI): domain Eukaryota; kingdom Metazoa; phylum Arthropoda; class Insecta; order Lepidoptera; family Noctuidae; genus Agrotis; species Agrotis ipsilon. The sequence goes on from CM052963.1 coordinate 13,115,505, forward strand.
TTATACGAATCAGACAGGTTTCATTGTAGGGTATTCGTATTCATAGAAAATAAGACAATAAACATAACAACGAGATAAGCACACCCTTCCTGTCGTAAACGATAAGAAATAATCGTAAGTTCTTATGCAAACTGTTTGAGACTTGAAGCACCCTTTAACCATACAATGTCTGCTGTAAAACATCGTTCAAATTCATTTGATTGGCGCTCATTGAGCACTTAATTGTGTTGTCAACTACGTCTACGAGCTCAAGTCGACATCGTCAAGAAGCCACAAAGCCCGCATCCTATTGTTTCAAAAGCTTTGGAGAGATTCACAAGTACGCGTTATGTGGAGACAGTAGTCACGACACCCTTCGCGTCTCGGTCAACGTAAATTGGTGCAATATTGTATAACAAACAATCAAGGAAGTAATAGGCGGCGTCCATGTAGTATCCGAACATTTTCTACTCGTTTTTTAAATTTCCCAATTTAAGGTTCCTGAAAAGCATTGAATTGATTGAATTTACGGTCCATTTACAGTCCATTGCGATCAAGATAGGAATCTGAGGCGCCATAGTGTTCCAATATGTGAAGCAGGCAATGCATGCATGAAGTTGTTCCCACGCTATCAGCTGGTTCACGCACCAGCGCGCACGCGCAACCGCCCGCGACACCAACAGCGTCACTAGCCTGCCTGATAACACACCTCACATAACGAGAGCAAAAATTAATCAAAGTGGTAAAGAATATAAAAATACAATAAAATAAAATGACTCAGCTATGTTAACAAAATGATTAAACTACAGCCTCCAATTTGGCAGCGCCGAGGGAAGAGCCAGCGACTAATAATAAAGAGAATGATTTATTGACAGTTAGCAGCGGTACGTGAGAGACGATGGCGCCCGAGAGAACAATTCACTGCGTTGCAAAAACATATCACCGCATTCACTGGACTTACGTGTGTTGCATTGTTCCGCCTGTACCGCTAACTTACTTGTAAAGATTACATGTGAAGAAACAGAAGTATCTACATAGGCCGCTTCATGAATAAACATTCGACTGGCTTTAATGAGAAAACCCTTCAGTTCAATGAACCGCAACTTATTCATTATTTACCGAGAAAGAATAATTGTATACCTATCTCTACATAAAAAGCACAGAATTGGTAACGGTACTTGAATATCCAATTTTGATGTACTCCGTTAAAAACCTTCCGATGATAATCAAGTGGCACTGATTTATATTGAATGTAGAACATGGCATCTCTCTGAACAGATGAGAAACATACAAGAGAAAAAAGCAGTTACGGCATTAATGTGACCTTGTACGTGCTTTCACTGAGCTGACAATGAACGGATAAAACTTGAGTAGTTACTAGTTAAGAAAGCCGAACCTGTTTCATTAAAGCAAAACAGATGAAACGGCGTTTGATAACGAAGCCATTACTGCGATAATTGCCTCCCAATGAGGACCGCCCATCTAACACCCGACTGCGATACTACTACTCAGAATACTGCAATGTATTTAAACACACGGACATGACAAATGGGGGTTCTAAATATAGAAGGAAAACCGCGCAAAGCAATAGTGAACTTTATTGTTCGTATTTATTACAATAAAAGAGAATGCTTAATGGTTTTATCCTGTCGTAAGATGAAGAAAGGTCAATGGGACCCCTCGACAAATGGATATGATCTTGTGCAGCTTGCTTAATAGAATGAATTGGTTGGTAGTGCCATGTTAATGCAACTAGATTTTTTTTGTTTATTCTTTAAGAATGCAAAAGAGGACGTTGACGTAAATGAAGAATTACCAATAATTCGTGACTTTTGGATAGCGACCGTCAAGATTCGGTACAGAGGTTCAATTATATAAAAAAATCTCTACCAAAATTTTTAACCGTTATAAACCGATACGGCGGCAAAAACTTCAACATTGCCGGCAGAGAAATTAAGGAATGTTTCCTTTAAAACCTTTATAAGGCTTGCCATTAAATTAGCACAGTGTCCGAGTCACCCTAGAGCCTTCGCGCAAACGTTAACGGAATATTTGCATTGTAAGCAGCAGCACAACTGGGTTAAAAGCTTAGTGCTGTTCCGTAAAGTCGGATTAGGACAACAATCATGCATAGAGCTTGTGTAGACTGGGCGCGTAACCTATCTGTCAACTTTGATATTTCATTAAATTAGAATGTCTGCAGATCAAGCGTGTATGAGGTACGTTGCTAAAATTAATTATGAGCCATAAGGTGTGTTCGGTTCAGTGACGCTGACATTTATTTGCTTCTGGTGACCCTCAACATGCTTCATAAAACAGGCACGTGTATGACATTTCACAAGTTCTATTAATGTTTTACAATTTACAGAATACGGTACTTACATACTTTAAATAGACCATCAAAATGTTAAACCACTGCTTGCCAAGAAACTGCACATAATACTATACTTCTCAAATATGTCAGTTGATGCAGCTGGGTTGTCCTATATTTGCATTGCACTTAATCCAAGAACTATAAAGACCTATATAATTTCATCCAAGTATTTTTTATTACTTGCATCATGTGCCCATAAATGTTCGTACATGGGAGCGGACAGTAATCCTGTCTAGTATTATTGATTGCATGTGGGTAATGCGATTAGTGTGCAAGCTATTGCCTGGGGAGCTTACCTCCTTACAATAAGTTACTTCAATCAAAGGATTAAACGGCGATATTTTTACAAGCTTATGATATTTATTTATTTATTTATTTATTTATTTATTAATATATAACTTGTACTCTATTATGATATAACTTGGAAATTGTAATCGTAATGATCTAGGTATAGAAGCTATTTTAAAATAATGACTCACGCTTATAGACTTGGTTATAGCAAGACTTGATAGTTAACGACAAGATTAATGATCTCTGCCGGGACAATGAAGCGTCGGAACTAAAGATAAACAAGTACCATCTCAAGTACTTGGTGCTGAGATAAATAATATAAGCGAAACAATTCAATGAATCGTAATATTCAAAGGTTCATTTCGGTTCACTTCTCGGATGAACTTTCTTTAGGTCATTCGGTATTCTACTCGTCTTTCGACTGAGAACTGAGAGAGACTAATTTTTAATTAACACCAGTGTTTCTATTCATGACAAAATCCTATAAATAGAGATTGATAAAGAGATCCGACGCTATCAACAGAACTATCTCGTAACTATTAATTGAATTATTAGGATTATTGATATTGGACGAAGAGAAAATTCAGTTTAAAACCGTGGTCGTGTTTGTAATTCTCTCTGGACTGCAAAATATTTACAGTATTGACATTGACAGAGACTTTGAGATAGGTACATTGTTGCAATTTAGTTACGGTACTCCAGCAACCGCACACTATTCATAAAATGTGACCTCGAATGCTGCAGTCACTACAGACCACGTCGCTGAACATCATAAAGTTTTATTGCTAACAATATTGTTACTTAATACAAGTTTGCCTTACCAACATGATGTCATGTTTGAAAAATAACGTTTATAGTTTTGTTCAATAACATTGCCAACAGCGTTTTACTCGGGTTACATAATTTACAATGGTTGTCCTTTCAACCGTACAATAATGAAGCATAGAGAATTATTTTTATAGTTGCCCGTAAAAATAACACGAAACCTTACGTAAATTAGCTGAACATAAAAACAAATGAAACCCCTGTTCCTACCTATTTGGAAAAATGTGAAGTGAAAAAATAACACGAGAGGGGTGGTGATGATTCAGTGAAGTGAGGTAACTCAGACGAAAGATTTTCCTGTTTTGTTTGTAGTTTGTCTCCCCTCGTCGCATCGAGAGTTGCTCTAAAACACGCAGACAGAAGGTATTGTGTTGGAAGGAACGTATGGGGTGTCTAAATCGACTCATTAAAGCCACCGCTGAGTAATTGTCTGAGCTTCCTTTGTCCACGTTATCATTCTATCATCTGGCTCTACGAGGGGAAATTGTGGTTTATTGTAAATTACTCGATGATCAGATAAATAACAAATCTCCAAAACACTCGTGACGTTGTAAAAATCAAAATTTTGGGCAACTGTCTCGTCATTAAACGAATACAATTATTTATATTGAAAATAGGTCGTAGTGCCATATAGAGCGTATACTGTACTGGTATTACAAACACAGTGAAATCCAGTGAAATCAGTTAATCGATTCTGCTAGGTGTCATATTGGCGGGCATACAAAAGCTGCGTTTCGACACGCTATGGGCGCCGACACAAAGAGACTCTATTGACTCGCTCTGACGGAATGTGACCTAACCAAAGTTAATTCTGTGTACTGGGATATTATTATGGTATACATATATTTTTATGTTCGTTTATTTCTTTAATTATCTTCTTGAAAAACGGGTTTCGATAATATCTCATTATTTCTTATCATCTGAATTATAATTTTATGTCATGATTACAGTCTAAGTCATGGAAGGTGAATATTTTTTAATGTTATCGTGTAACCTATGACCGAATTTAATTTTAGCTTCACATCTGGTGATACGGGATAAGGCCCGTTTGTCTAAAATATATGTTGAATATAAATCTAAAGCTACCGTAACTAATTATAGATACTTTATGAAGGAAGATCCCTATTCGAAAAGCCATATATCACAAGTTAATCAAATAACAAAGAAACAGGGCGTCGGGATTGCGCTGCACAAAATGGACCGTGTCAATCTCCAATTGAACTTATTAAATTGAATTTACTCCATTTGTAGCGGCACTAACGATGATTTATTGGATCCTAATCTCGATATTTATTATTAAACTTTAAAACCCTTGTGAAAAAACGAGAAACTCGTGGATTTCAAAAATGTAGGTTTGAAATCCCGATTGACCCACGCAAAATTTAAATTGGAAATTGGGAAAAGAAACAAAAAAAAATAATCATGTAGTTCGGATAGGTGGTACAAAATGTAAGATTCTTGGTTTCTTATGTTTGAGAACAATCATATTGCAACAGGCAGTCCTTATAACTAGAAACATACCTTAAAAGCACCTTAAGAGATTGTGGACTTACCTGAAAAGAAAAAAAAGACTGTGTTAAAGAACAATAAATTCAACCGAATCATGATAATATAAATGAACCTCAATATTATCAACAGCCGTTAGGTACATTTATTGCTAAATAAACAAAACATGTGATTAAAAAGCGTTCAGCATGTTAGCCTTGGTTACTAAATACTAGCCATTATATGAATTCTGTAATTTAAGATCTATTAAACTCTATGTACATCTCTGGTAGTATAGGACTTGTTGGTTAATAATTGCAACAAGTTTTCATGTTTCTACGAGTTTTAAATTAAACATTCTGTATTTCAGCATTCAACATTTTTTTTTTATCATTTCTTCTTTTTTCTCTCTGTTTCATCTTAATATTTTTGATAGCCGAAAGACGTGGAATTCATGGTTGCAGAAAATAATTTCGAAATAATATCTTTTCATTCGAAATTATTCATACATAATAAACACGAAGATATTGTGAAACCATATCTCAAAAGCTACAATATTAGGTTTTCTAAAACAGTGAACCAGTACTTCCGAGAATAAAATAAATGCAGCAAATGGAAGTTTTCAACGGAAGCGTCCTTCATCGATTTGTCTACTACAACCAACTTCATCTTTTCCACTAGTTATGAACCGTGTCAGTTTAGTTGTCGCTTGCATTAACGACCTCGTTTCAAATATTGATTTTTAATACGAGACTATGTGCGTGCATTTGCCGATAGTATGTAGTAGGATAAAGTGCCATCAAACCATATTAAAAAACATACCGTCGAATTGATAACCTCCTTCTTTTTGAAGTCGGTTAAAAAATATGCTCGAGAGATGAGAAAATTTGCAAAATAAAATCATAGATAAAACCCGTATCTCCCGTATCAACATTTTCCTAGGGGCGACATTGCCGAGCTGAACGATATGCTTTCATAAACATAACTTTGTTAAGGAAATTGAGTTCCGGGGCGATCGAAACACACCACAACCTTTTTAGTGGATATACGTACTACAACACACAGGTACATGGTAACAGCAGAATCTGTAATACTATGATTTTTTTCTTCCATTCAAAGAATGCTATATTTTAATGCTCACTTCTAACATGTTTACTGCCAATTACAAAACGCAATAAGCAAGGAAAAACGACTGCTTTTATATCTTGTGAATGTACATCTAGATAAAATTTGGGGGCTGTAACAATTTATTACAAGAGGGTCGGACCAATGTGATGCTATTTTCGGAGTTAGCTCACAAAATTCTTAATGTAGACCACGAGAACAATGAAAATATTTTTATAGGTAACATCTTTTATGAAACTTTCAATTTGTTCTGGATTATTTAGCCTTACCCTTTGTACCATCTTTGCTACCCTGTGATTTTAAAAGCTATCAATTACAATCGCTTGGAAAACAAAAACGTGCTACATTCAATTTTCATTGTTTACCCATGGTGCCAAGTTTTAATTTTTCCTTTACGTCTCGAATTTTATTTTTACTTTTAAGTTTATCGGAATATTGTTGCTGATGTAGTGCGCTATAAATATCAAATAGTTACTTGCGCATAAACTTTTTAAATAAATCCATTAGTCTGAATATTTCGGTCAAGTAGGATGGAATCTTTATCCATCATCGTTTTAAAATAGATAACTTGTAATCATTGCACAAAATATTACACCACATTTTGACTACATCTAGTCATAGTTTAAGAATGTCAAGAAGCGAATCGGAAATCAAATAGAAAATTGAAACAAATTCTCTTTGTTGCAGTTGTCAAAATGAAGAAAAACAGAAATTGTCAAAGCGGGTGGTGGGTGGTGCTATTAACTGCTACTCTAGCGGTTCAAGTCGCAGCAGAAGCTGGAGCAGGGCTGTACAACTCCAAGTTAAAACAAGTCACAACTTCAAGCACTTTGAAATGGACTAATCTCAAGAAAGAATCCATGAGCAACTATGTCGTCGGGGCTGAATCTGAACAAGGTAATAAATTAAATATTATTATTATTAAAAGCCTACGTTGTCCCACTGCAGGGCAAAGACCTCCCTTCCCTCCTTTTCACCTTTTAAAAATAAGTCTAAATAAATAAAAATGAAAATCTAAGTTTTAAATGTTATCCTTTTTAAAGGAGATTCCATCTAAATCACTTTCTTTTTTCACAGGTCCCATATACCTTTGCAGAGCTCGTCATGAAGGAGACATGATTCTAGGACAACTGAGACCAGACTATACGTCCTGCGCTGTATCCGCAAGCAAGAGCTACAATATATTCGAGGTGCTTGAAAATATTGAGAACGCATCTTTAATCAATTGGATACCTTGGTTTAGGTTTCATGCCAAACCTAGTGGAGCTGTAGTAGTTGACTCCTCCGTCGATTCCGTCTTCGTTGGAAGAATGAAAGCCTCAAGTGGATATTCACACTACATTGGAAGGATTGCGTATGAAAACGTTATCGGCCAGTTAATCACTTTTGATGACAAGAATATCGAAATCATAGAAAACAGCGGCGAAATCTTAAAAGAAATTGAACCTATTAGTTACAAGTTAGAGAATGTTGTGTTGGATCGTGCTACAGAACATGTTCGTCAAACAGAACCAGAAGTTTTTGAGGAGCGCATTCTCAAAAATGAGGACAATGTTGCCGCAACTGTTACTACAGAAATTGAATACGATTTCAACTATACGTTATCTTGGGGTCACGGACATGGAATAGCTATTGGTCTAAATACGACAATTGAATCAGATGATGGTACTTTATACCCGCATATACAATGGGCTAACCCATTCACAGAGCGGAAGACCAAGTTCTATAAACTCGAACAATATCTAGAACCAGGCACAGCATGTAATGTGACATTCAGAGGTAACCTTACAAACAGTGACGTACAGTATACAGCTAAATTAGTTACTTTTTACAATGATAATGACCCTCGATCTAGGCAAATGAGAGGTCAGCGAATTGAAAATACTCTAGAGGTGGAAGCAATTTACGGGGAAATATATTTCCTAGCAAACAATACTTTGGTGCCAACAACCACAACTACTACCACCACCACTACGACAACTACGACGACTCCTCCACCAGAGACCGTGCCTCCAGCACCTGAAGAAAATGACGTCGCGGCCATGAAGAAACCAGACCAGCCTGCTCAGATGGATAGCGGTGATATGACCAACGAAAGTGGGGAAGGCATGGCTAAAACTTCAGTGCCAAAGGAAGATATCAAAAAATCTGTAGTCGGTGGACTAGGCAGCAACCCCAACGCAGCTACGATGAAGATTGTTACAGTCACGTTATTTATTCCAGCACTTATACTTTTACTTTAAAATGACAAGTTACATTCTTTGTAAATAGCGAGAAAAATATCACTAAAATTATAGTTGCTTGGTCGTTTATACATGTATGTACGTTTTGGCAACTAAGCTTGATGCTGTTGTTTATGGGTCGAGGATTGATAATACCTTCTTCCTCGGCCAAAATATGTAAATATAAATATTTTTGTTTTCTTGACATTCCTGTTATGTGATTTCATTCCAATGTGTAAATTGAGGAGCCAAAATTAATCGCATAACTGTAAATAGATATATCTGTAAATAGTTAACTGATATGGAAGTCGCAGAGCGGCGCGAGGGGATTGTCATTAAAAGTAATGACAGTGGCAACATCGTAGATAGGGATAATGATACCGAGTGAAGTAAGACACTGTTACCAATGACAAGCTGTAATAAAATCACACATAATGTATGTACCTTGGACATTCACAGGACAGTAAACTTACATTTTGTGATATCGGAATGAATTTCAAAATTCGAAATCACGTTTATAAAAGAAAAAAATACGTTACCGTCAATATTTAAAATGTTGCAATGTACAAAACACAATATTTCTTTATGCTTTAAATAATGAAATTTTGTTTTTGCTTGAAGGCTATAGCCATGTTTTTGAGTAATTGTTAAATATAATCACCGTAAAAAGTTATGTGTAAAGTTTTAAGTAATTTATTTTATCGTATTCCGTTACCTAATATTAATACACTTTAGGAATTAATTGATTAAAATTGTCCAACACTGTTGTTTCCGCTTGATTTCGCTTTGTACAATATTGCAATTGTTGTGCATTAAATTCATAACTCCCACTTTCCTGAAATATGCTTCAGTATATGAATATTACAATTGTAATTCGAATAGATTTTGGTTCTGTGACCAATTCGAACAGATCATTTCTTTCGCGCAATAGCTAGTAAGCACATCGTTTAGTACCTCTTACCTTTTAGTATTTTGTATTTCCTAATTTTAATTGTTATTTATAATTTTAAGTTACAAGAGTCTAAAGATCCAGAATTAAGAGATATTATTAGTTTAAAGCGTATAGCAATAGCGTTTATTCACAAATAATTTATTTTGTTTTTATTCTCTCTTATAAGACTAGGTTCAGATGAACAGATAAAATTCTAATTCCCCACACTTCAGATACAAATAAAAACTCAGCATATGGCGTGAGGTTCACTGAAACTGAAGATGACTTTGTTATAAATCTATGCCAAAGTTATACTTGGTAAGTTTGTCTTCTTTTGTTAGTTTAGGCATTAAATCCACTAAATTGCATCCCTCCGTCAAATGAACTCATAATTCTTGTTAGTTCTTAGAATCAAGTAGACTAATAGATTTGGCATCGTTTGGTAGTAGTATGCTTAGCGGACTTTTGTCAATGTGTAAAGAAAATGGATGATATTTTTGTATGAATTGAAATCGATTGTAAGTGTTCGCCTTAATTGTAAGTGACTGTCTTCATCTTCTTTAAGTTAAATATCAATCTTTCTATTTCTGTAGTTCCAAATGCGTCAATATTCTTCTTTGCGGAATATTTTTAGTTAATTAACATAAATGGTGTAATCTTGGTTAATAATATTTTTTAAATTAACGTTAGTTCAACGTCCCACCTAGCATACCATTATTGGATAAGACTTAAAATATTATTATAACAAAAATATAATTATATTTATTGGTCACTTTTCAGCTTCAAAGTATGTTTGTTTCTGATGTCGTAAATTAATGTTAGAAGATATTTCGAATCATTTAATAATATCTACAAAAGAAAGTCAAGGCCTGTATGTTCAACGTCTAATATTTAAGGATATTGCTTCTTCCCGTTAGGTAGAAAATCTATTCCATAATATTAAGGCATGTTCGATTGTTGTACCTTATGTAATTGAAATAGACCCTCTAATTGGGTAGATATTATAACAATGAATCTCATGACATCAAAATTGTTTTGCGAAGCATAATTGTGATGTTCCATGTAAGTTTACTTTGTTTAAAATTCATTAAAGTGTAACTAAAAGACTTTCCGATTTTATTCCATTTTATCCACAATCCCCATTTGATTAAATAATAAATCTAAAACTTTTATTCCAAATATAGATGTGAGATGTAAGTACCATAAATAAATAATATCCTGAGTGTTTATTTTTATTATGAAAGAATGATCTAAGCGTTGAATTAGAATTGTTATCTCGCCGCACCCGTATGCAAATAACCAGTGATGGCGACGTCACCTCTGACTGATATTTGAATTGTTCATCGTATTCCCACGACTATACACAATATACAATTTGAACTGTATTTGCAATTAGGCTAGTCTGGTATCACGAGCTATTTATTTATTCCAATGTCGTGGTCCATACCTATCATCAAATACGTTCTCCCTACAAACTAAACCAGCTATTAGGTTGCTACGTTATTTGAATCCTGCAATCACTCTTAATGTTCTGTTCGGTCGCCTTTAAACGTAGTTTGGGTTATTGCAGTCTTCTGAACTTCTACTTAAATTATAATTTTGAATTTCCAGTGCTATATCCTGTTTTTGTTAAAGGAATCGCTGAGTTTGACCAGTTTCATAATTCAACATTCAAATCAGGAACGGCAATTAATAATACATCTAATGTTATGATTATTACTATCTTGCACGTCCTTGTAATTTGTAATTACAAATGTGGTAGATTCCAAGTAGCATTTAAAGATTGCAGAGACAGTGAAAGACTAAGAAAGATCGGTATCACTTCAACCGCTGTAACTATAGGTTCCATAATATTTGACCAAGTACGTTCAGCAAGTTACTGCAAAGGCTTTTGGATGCTTGAAATGTGATTACTCCCTTTTACCTTTGACCTTTTAAAATACAAGCAGTCACACTAGAAGAACAATGTATCTACCGTTCCGTTATCTTTTCCATAACAATCAAATTAAGGTTACTCTGCCAATTACCTGCCAATATTAATCTTAAAAAATGGCATAGGTACTGCCACATCTTCAAAATCTAAGAAGTTGATGAATTCAAAACACTTTCAGACACGTTCAAAGTTTGATTAAACTTTTCACATTACAGTTTTAATAGAATCTTAGTACGGAATCTCTTTGACGCAACTAGACGCAGTTCAGATTGTATCAAATTCCCTTTCCCACAAAAAGTCTGGGTTTTCATTTGATTTTGTAATTACGTTTCTTTTTTCAACTCTCCTAGTTAACTCAGGGAAACGAATAATCTTTATATCAAATGCTGAGTCGCGTCTGGACTTTTCTATCAGATTGTATGCACCTGCATGTTTTCAAAGTTTGTTTAGCCCGTAGCTTGGTGTTGGCAAACGTTACAGGATTTGCAGACGCATTAGTGTGAGACGTCTCGACAACGCCAGGGGGAACACGGCGCCTGAGCCTGAGGGTCTCATTGTATCCGGCTTAACGGAGTGTGAAGGAATTAGGTGCAAGCAATAAAAAAAATCGCATTCTTTCAATTTCAAATGTTCCATTTTATTGACTGTAAGATGCTGAGCTTAAGCAAAGGTAAATAAATATTTCCTCCTCCTGCCTTTCCCGCTTCTGACGGCAAGATTTAGGTACTTCGTCAAATCCTGGTCATTCAGATACAATCTCAATATTTTAGATAGCTTCAGCATTATTCGTTTTGAAACTATTACAATTCTCTTTTTTATCTCTGATTTGCAAAGTCAATGAACTCAGCCATGCAAGAAAAACCTCGCTCTATGAGCTTGCAAAGACATTTTTTTACAACTAACGAGAACCGGTTCAGCTTTTTAGAGATTCGGGAAGATAACTTTGACAGCAGGAAAAGTAAGTATTAACTTATCTGTGAATAGGACAAGGTAGGTAGATTTGTAGGTTCTGAGTAAACTGGTTGTTTATCGAGTAAGAATAACCATGGTTTAAGAATATTATGGATGTTAATCTATACTAATATTATAAAGCTGAAGAGTTTGTTTGTTTGTTTGTTTGTTTGTTTGTTTGTTTGAACGCGCTAATCTCAGGATCTACTGGTTGGAATTGAAAAATTCTTCTTGTGTTGGATAGTCCATTTATCGAGGAAGGCTATAGGCTATATAACATCACGCTATCACATACAGGAGCGGAGCAGTAATGAGAAATGTTTCAAAATCGGGAAAATGTATTCCTTTTTTAGAGCTTCCGTTGCGTGCGCTGCGTAAACGGTTAGAGTTTCGCAAAAAATATGTACTACAGAATTATTCCTCATAAAATTTTCTAAAATAAAGTCCGCGAGAGCATATATCTATCTTTAAAGGTTAAGTCACTATAACCTTTTTTATGGGAACCAAATTTGTTTTAGAGTAATGCGTTATTTGCGAAGGTGTTTTCATTAACATTATATTAATCCTTATCCAATAATACGTTAATCATCACAAGCATTTAATTTTGAACGAAATTGCCCTTTACATCATTTGATTTCAATGAATATCTTAGGAGATATCACAGTTTCAAAATAATACCGCAACAAAATAATGACGGGCTGGCACAATTGCGTCGATAAAATCCCTCTTTAGGCCGGTCAATATCGACATCAAACATTGCAAACGCGCATGTTACTACCATTTTGTTATTTATAATTTGCAACCCTGAAAACCCTGTGCTGTCAATTGAGTAGTTTTTGCGTGTGTATCTCATGAACTGTGATAGCTAGAGATTTGAAATTTTCACAGGTGATGTACATCTTTTGCTGCTATAACAAAACATACTAAAAACCAGAATACAATAAATATTAAGGGAGGCTCTCATTGGTCGCGGACTTATTTAATTACCGTGACCCCGGAACATAAAGGGCTATTGAAGGACACCATAGATTTTAGTCAGTACAAGTCTGACAGTCCCTCCCAGCCCGGGGTGGGAGGACTCATTTGATGATTTTACCTACTTATGAGGATCGTTTGGTAAGGCTACGGGCTGCGTCCTTACCTTCAGTCTGACGCAGTCCTAGCGGTTTTCGTTTTTTCGTTTCGGGAGGTACCTCAAGATTCAGTGGCAAGTAAGGGGAATGGTTAGCAGTCGGAACACGTGAGGGAAAAAACATCCTCTACCTCTCGCCCCAGCCACCACTGAAGATACCCACGACGTCGGAAATCGAGCTCTTCAAGGGAACTGATGGAGACGGGACCATAGGACCAAACGCCTAACATGACGCGGGTGAAACCGCGGGCAGAAGCTAGTTATTAATCATGTTTAAATGTTCAATCATCAAGTAATGCAAGAGATAAGGAAGTTACTTGGACAAGCAAGTGATTAGTAGTTACAATTCAATTATTATGTAGGTATGTTCTTTATACCGGGCAATCTTCGCCATTGAGCATTCTGGGCATGGGCCCAGGGCCCAGCAATCTTGGGGGCCTCGAGTTCCTGTGAACATCAACTTTTTTCGAGAACGGTTTTAAAGGAGCTACGCTCGTTTTTATCGTATATCCCTATGACTCACTTGACTTTCTACATAAGTGAATAGTTGCATAACTATGAACATTTTTGTATGAATAATCATTAGAAAGCCTCATGTATCTGTGGCAACGTCGTAGTGAATTCGATTCATTTGATTGGCTTATGCAACCATATAGGCCAGTCTTAAAGAGCATAGATTAAAGATGGCCCTCAGTCAGGTCAAGAACTTAGAACCAAAATCCACTCACAAACCGCATCCAAAATTTGATTGGCACAGGGATACACACATATATCCAAATATATACCTAACCGTATTAAAATTGAATGAACATGAACACACTTCGTCATGCAAAAGGTTATACGTATACAAAACACATAAAATGCCGAGATAGCGTTGATATGATCATAAAAAGTAAATTTGTCCGTACCCTTGTAATACCGGGGCCTAGAAACTTCCCCTGTGGAAGTATTTCATGGCCTTCGCAAGGGCTGGGGCGGGCTTGCACTTCATGTACCTACCTACCTAAATGTTAGTAGCTATACATATAATTATATGTATAGGTTAGGTATGGACTATGGATACTAACTTTCTAGTTTTATTTGGTAATTTCAATTTACTATAGGTTTCTGCAAATATTTCTATGAGAATTTGAAATGTTCCTTTCTAAACGCTTCAAAAAATTGCAAGGTTTGTATATTTAGTAAATTACTACTACAGTCCGCCCTAACTTCGCATAGATGCAATTTGAAAAAAAAATATGCTGATATTGATGTATACAATCTTGAAAATCGGTATAGGTTGTTTTTGAGTTTATTCATTATAAACAAATCTACATACAAATCTTGCCTTTTCATATAAACACTGAACAGTGTTTGGAATCCGATTAATACGTATTGTAATGTTATGATCTAAGAATCTAAGATCATGATTAATGTATTACTACAATATTGCTATTCGAAATAGTATTTTCTTAATTGTTTATATTATTATTACTGATCCGATTAGAATAATAATGCATTTCAATTAAATATTGTGAGTTGTGAGTTCAGGGCATTTGACTTGCATATAATTGAATAATGTAGCTCGGATTCTTTGATAACGGACTAATATTACCTATAGCTACGACTATAATAAGCTATATCGTTTTTCAAACCATAATTAATTGCGTCATAAATTATTTCTTAGGTATTGACTAATTCAACCAATACTGCATGAGTAATTAATGACTGATTCTTTAACAATTCTTACAATATTTTATCGTTAAATTAGTTGGTAGTAGGTACTACAAAAGGGAAAAAGTCCTACAAATAAGTCTATAATTTATTCATTTTCTACATACTTTGTAGGTAGGTAGTATGTAACTCACTGTTATTCTGTGGTTTTTTATTATGCCTGCTATATTGACGAACATTTTTCAAAAACCTATCGATATAATGACGTAAGCAACTACAAATAAGTAGCATAGTTAATTTATTTCAAATAATAAGGCAAAATGTAGATGGCCTTAGTCAATTATAGCTTGGTTGACAGCAGCAATCTGTCATCGGCGCCAGCGCAGGGCACGCGTCATCACTAACCTAACCATTTAACAAGAACCCACTTATTATTTCCCAGTAAAGTAACTGTATAGTCAGGGTGCGGTTTAATTTATAATGGACCAGACATTCTCTATCGCATACTGTTTGCGAGACTTCTTTGTTATGACACAAATATGCGTCTATGGACACGTATGACACGATACGTCGTTAATATACGTTAATACTGTCATCTTTTGTTTGACAATAATACCTCTAATAATACAAATTACTCTTAACAAACTAATATGGAGCTGTTCAGCATTAATGATTAAGCCGTGAGACGATGAGGATTAATGTAATTTAACCTGTATTATATTCTCAACAAATTACTATTATAACAGTAGGGAAAATGCCCCAAATATAAACAAATAAGGGCTGTTGACTTTTGACCTAAGCAAATAGAAGAGTCGAGGAATTTCCCTCATACACATAATGGTAGCATCGGTGTCCAGGGTACCAGGGTCGTAGAATTAAGTGGCAGCTGAAAAAATGACTTTAGAGAATTTTGTAGCTGCAGTAATATTGCTGCAAGGCTTGTAACACTGTTTAAGGGTAAGTTAATTATGAGTCCGCTTAATACATCCATTAATACCTATGTCAAGTTTCTAAGTGGTATGATGTACTTAATGTGTGTGTTTAGGTATATTGTTTAGTTAGACGCATGGCCATGCATTATGTACGTCAAATAACATTATGTGAACACTTTAAATAAAGTGGGACTCCAAGATTAACTCTAATATCGATACTTAGGCACAATTTGCCAGAAAAAAAGAATAGATAAATTAAATATAAATCTCCATGGTAATGTTTGTTCTTTAAACTATTATTAATAGATGAAATAGATCAAAGCAAGTAAAACCTCAATAGAGCTCATTAACGTCAACATATCATCAAATTAGTTCGACTTTCCCCGCCCACAGCTAACATTTAACAAGGCACTTCGTTAAAATATTGATAAACACTGTCAAGTCTATAAACAGTTCAAGATTTAGCAGTGTTCACTATCAATATTAAAACAGTTATCTTCTTTATTATAGTATCAAGGTATTTATCTAGTTCTACAGCAGACGTTTTAAAAGCCATCCAGCTCAATGCAAATCTCCTTGCTTCCTCCTTATTATAGCATAGAGACTGAACTGAGAGTTTTAATTGTAAACTTAATTATTTTTTCTTTCTCTTCATAGTCTAAAAACTACAACAAGAGTGACTGTGAGCTCTATTATTAACAATGTCTTTAAAAATATGAGACAAGAAACATCCAAAGACTAATTACACAATTTTTAGTTAGAATTTGTCATACACAATGGCAGACTCAATCAGATACGAAAATGTGGTTCCCACGAAATGAGCAATTTGCAATGCAATTCACGAATTTAAGTGAATCATGGGACATTGAATGTTGCAAAATAGCAATTTAAGTTGCTCTAAACCTTGACTTAAATAAAAATACAAAACCAGTTTAGTAAATTACTAATAATGAATTGATCGAGATTAATAAGTTTAGGTATAACTTTTAAATGACTGTCGCCGAGACTACGGAATTCGTCAGTACGACCAAGGAGTGGCCAAAGAAGCTAAGAACAAAACTAAATGACAGTCAGTCAGGTCATAAAATGCAATTTAAGGGGAGTGCAGATCGCAAAAAGTCGTCCAAATTTCAAGTTTCGGATGGGCACCGATGACTCATCAGGACAAACGTTAAGGAGGCTATTTTTAACTCACTGACGCAAGCCAAGTGCGGTAAAAGTTTATCGCTAATTTTCATTAAGAGAATAAGTATTAAAATGATCGCCACCAACATAGGGGGAGCATAGCAACAAAAATATTCAACTGAAATCATTTGTATGAATAAATAGATGAAACAATTAGGTAAGTGCCAATGGTGATTATTTTCCTTGACTTTTGAATAAAGATCTCCCATAATTGCAAATGTCGTCAGTTTGAAAGTTCAAGTTGACATTTCATCCTAGTACCGAACACCCGTATGTTTTGTAACGGTAGTCACTCGCCAACCAAGTCCTATAAAATGAACATTTCTCTTAGGGACCGTTGCGTGAGTATTCCAAGGATACCATGGCCATGAGCTCGGTATGACGGCCATGAGCTCGGTATGACGGCATTGACTCTGTGGGAAGTCCACTTAAGTTTCATTGAAGAGAGAAAATACTGAATTTTATCCTCTATTGGTAGAATAAGTTTCACTTAACCTAGATAAGGACGTTGGACAAACACAGCAGTAAACGTAAACCTAAACAATGCCCATATTGTGTTTTGTAAATTCGCACATGTTTAGAGATAAACACGAGGTTAAACGGAATTGTGGTAGACTGTTCTACATATCAGGAACCCAAATATTATAAAAAATAACTTTAACAGTTACATTTTAAATATGAAGCTGTGAAGCTTTAGCATTTCTTTACCTCGTTAGAGCAGGTAACATAAGAGGGTGTGCTTTTTTCAGTATTTTTTTGTTGAATTTTTCTCTATCCATACTAAATTGTTACTCAAAAATTGAATATAAGGTTAATTAGAAAAAAATAATCTTATTAAACTTTCTTCCTAGTGCCCTAATCAACCATTTAAGTATGTACCATTATCCTGATCGTTTATTCGTAATTTACTCCCGAAATCCCCACTGACTGTTGTCAGGAGAAACCCAACTCTATTGTAACATGGTTAAAAATTCGGTGAACGACATAATGGCTGTAATGTCACATAAATCAGACGAAAGGGTTCAGTAATTCGACAGAACACCGTAATGCATGATTTAGTTTCGCAACTTGGACATGGTAATACGTTAGGATATAATAGTACTTTCCTACGGGGCCTTCAACTCATGAGTTAAGATTGACAGAATAATAATAGTCAGGCAATACGGGCCTATTAGTGGCCTGCTTTCACAAATAACCATCAATATTAGTTATGCATAAGTAGTAACCACAATAACAAGTTATTTAAAACAAATAAAATGATAACTATTCACACAGAATGCGGTTAGCGGGATTTTCCGCAAACTTTTCAATGAATGGCGTTGAAAAACAATCTTATTCATGAATTGCTACGCTTAAGTTTGAGCGGAGACATTGAAAACAATAAAGACTACGGAGGATGTTGAAGCTAAAAAGAAACCGTTGCATAAATAGTGGGTGTTCCTTTTCACCCGAGGCGCATTCATGTCCCTTTGTGGAGACATTTCAGCTCCAGCCACGCTCAAAGGTACGTTGGAGGCGCTTTAATTATTCCCCACATGTAAGGGTACGGAACACAAGGAAAGGGATCACAGAAGCTTTCCCTCGAGATCCCTCCAGGAAACGTTTGTTTACTAAACGGGTGCAATCGTCGGGATCAGCGACTTATGTTTTAAATGTTTTCTTTGAAATGGAACATGAATACATATATTGCTTTTCATTTAAAATAATTCTTATGAACAAGAAAATGGGTAAGTACATACTAAAATAAGTATGTAAGCACGGCTACACATCAAGCTATACAAAACCAGTTTGTGTTGGTCTCGCTTCGAACGATTTTTGCACACAATAAACGGTCAGCTAATACTGGTTTTGCATAGCTTGGTGTGTAGCCGTGTGTACATTGTACATATCGGCTCGCGGTTCCAGCTAAGTAAATGAAAGTTACTCGAAAGAAAAAATAGTGTTTCACATGACTTGAAAGATAATAATATGCAAAATAAATAAAAAACATGTGAGGAAAAGTAACAAGTTCTAAAGTCACTTTATGTAAAACAAAAAAGATTTGGGCTCGTCCGGGATTTGAACCCGGGACCTCTCGCACCCTAAGCGAAAATCATACCCCTAGACCAACGAGCCACTGAGAGAAATGTTGAAATAGCTGCACACTACCAACCAAGCTTCAGAATGAACAAATTAAGATTATTTTCTATGATAATAATCGATAAGATAATATTACACTACCGTTTGTAACAATCATAAAGCCGCTCACGACATCCATGGCCGTCAGAATATGTGTGGGCTCCGCGACTTTTAACAGCGCCATCTATTGGGCAATAGTTCACGAACTTTGTCCTTATGTAATCACATTGATAGTCGCAAGTTTTCCTGCGTTTAATGCAAAATTAGTTGCTTTTCGGTATTATTAGAGACTTTTTTACAGAAATATTTTCATTATAATCTCATAATTAAAACTGACACCAGAGGGCGGCCATTACTCTTACACGAAAAGAAGACTTAATTTTCCAGTGGAAGTCTTGGTTAGGGTTACTCTAAAAGCAAATTAGGTACCTATATTATCAGCTTCAAGTGATAAGTTTACTCAAATAGGTAATTAACATCTACAAATTTATAGTGATAGTACAAGCATAAAAGTCTTACTTTGGCAGTATAATCACCTGTAATAAACGACGAAAATATTTACCCGAATAACTTTCCCCTTTTTTCCCCGATTACCCATTATTTGAGCAGCTTCTACTCTATACGAACATAGTATCAGGTGCTTATGCCGCCACTAATCCTTGTTTTATAGGGCAGCCTTCAGATTAAGGACATAAATATCACAATGAACGGTGATCTTAGTCGTCATCCCGCGTGTCAGTGGGTCGGTCGGCGCGTGCCGGGAATAAGGACGTGGTCACACCAAGCAGTCCTCAATCCCTATGGGATCGTATACAGCTAACTATTCTTCTGCTCTACATGCCTAGTATGGATATTGCGAAGTGGACTATAAAGTGTGCGTAAGTACGTAGGTACTTACTTATAATGGAATGAAGCACGATTTAGTTTACGGAGTACTTGCCGTCTTTGTACGTTTTTTGCACTGTTTTTTGTTTGTACAAGTAATTTATAGTAGCTCTATAAGTAAGTAAAAACAACCATTTTGGTCAATGACATGATAATGTACCTAATATACATATATATACTCAAATCAAAATGGAAGACACTATAATGGTGTTAAGTAGGTAAATAATGTGTCGTTCGTGACAATACAGCTCTAACCATGAGTTATTTCTATCTGAAGGCCTTTTTGATTAATTAGGAAGTTATATTACAAAATAAAAACGACGAACACATCATGTTACATCAGCATAAAACTTACAGGACTTGCCAAACATTGTTCTACAAACCCAAAAATGGCAACAAAAGACGGGCTCGTCCGGGATTTGAACCCGGGACCTCTCGCACCCAAAGCGAGAATCATACCCCTAGACCAACGAGCCACATGAGAAGTCGTCGAATTTAGTGATCGCGCCTGGCCTTGTACAAGCGGCGTACGAGTACGTCATAATGCGATAACGAGGCCTTCAGTGAAAGGCCCGAAGAGCCGACCGGTACTCTCTAATGCCGAGTAGACAAAGCGTAACTAATGTTCCAGTTTATTATCAAACTGTTCGGATTGCTTCCAAATGGCAAGTGGTAGTGGCGTTATCTAAACCTTGACATTCAAGTTTATTGTAGGGAGAAAAGTGGTATCAACCTCTCCTTACGTAATATTGCTTCATTTCCAAGGTTTTGGATTTTTTTCTAGGATTGTACGAACATAAACCTTTTTGTGGTTTTGTTAAGTACCTAGGTAGGGTCTTGAATTCATCGAAGAATGTGCATTAATTAATTCTATCTATGGCCGAAAGAAAATAATAGAGTAAAAGAGTAGGTAGAGAAACCGGTTCGATAGGTAATAATCATAATTATTACATTTGTCACGCGACTTCTCAGTGAACAGGTAAGACAAACTAAATAAGACGTCAAGGGCAATGTTTTTATACCTACGGTTTTATAGTTATGGATGTTTATGTATGTAACATTTTTCCTATAGCTTTCTGTGGGAATGGGAGGGATTTCGAGAAATGCAACCAAAGTGTGTTACAGTGGTACAGGATAAGCTATTTGGATAGCTGTCAATAGTTATAGTAGGAACTCTTGATAAGATCTATCTTTGGATCACTGTCAGTGAGCAAGGTGCTTAGGTACCTAGCAACTCTTACCGAGGTCTGCCTGGACGGATAAAAGTCTACATAATTATTATCTCTCGAAGTCAAATTCTAAATTAGGTAGGTAGGTATGTAGCTGCAATACATGAAGAGACATCCATTTGCGGCTAGTTTTTTTTAAACAGTTTCATTTGAGCACAACAAATAAAATTAATTGGTTTCCTGTTCGCACAATTTTAGTAGGTCAGGGCAAGGACAGCAAGATCCTACTTCTAAGTTCTGACATCAGAAGTCATGTTGGTAATACTAGCGACGCGGTTGAATTAATAATATAAATGCTGCAAATAGTTGTATTAATTCCGGAATGTCCACCTTGAAACAGACATAACTATTTATTTGATACCAGTAGGTTAGGTGCCTACAGAAGCCATGAAGTAGGTAATAAATAAGATACCTGTATCGTATTTACTCATAGAGGTACGTATGTTACCTCCACGGTCGTAAACCGTGGACCTAATGAGGAACACTAGCGTCTATCTGGTAACTCGTAAATAGTTCGGTCATTTACCTGTTTGTACAGTCTGTACTTGTTAGTGACAGTAGTCATTATACCTAGGATCTTTCTATATCAAGGAAATAAGTTTTAGGTAGCACAAAATTCTCTTAGTAAGAGTTTACGAACATACAATCTTTAGTTTTTTTTTCGAAATAGCCCCCCCCGACGTTTTAAACCAAATTGCTATCATCTACTGCAACTGCTCAAGCCTTCTTCATAAAACCAACATTGTTCAGACCAGCTAATCGGGATGTCCCTGACACACAATGCAACTGCCTTGATGAAAACTTCAACGAAAAACATGTGAAAAAATTTGGGGGGCTACATTGGAGTCCTAATTTCTACTTTCTCCCATAACGGCAGTAGAAGACAAACTTATCACGAGCTACGCCAATAGTCTTAAGAGGGAATTAGCCACTGAGAATATGGCATGATACCGGTTACCGAACAAAAAAAACACATCCTATATAAAAACCATAGATTATAATTAATACATAGTGTAAAAATACTATGTGCAAAAAGCCGAGCGTCCAAGACGCTTGTTGTAGGAGTCTAGCTAGGTATCCAACCTATTTGGGGTCAGACGACTTGATTGGAGCCATAACGAGCTATTATTAAATTACAGATCCTCCCAGTCAAGGTTCACAAGATCTAGACGTGATTTAAGCGATGTGGTATGCATGTACGGTGACTACAGTTCTGTCATATCATACGTAACCTTCCTATATTCCTCGAACTATGTTCAGATCATGCGAACAAGTCACGAGTTCTAACAATATTGTCATCTCATCTGACAAAATTTTATTATTTCAGAAGGTAGCTTAGCCAACCAATAAACCAAGAGAAGAAATAACGAGAATTTTAGTTTTAATTTGACTTTGTGTTACCTACTAAAGAAAATTACAATCAGTACGTACTGAGAACCATTTAAAGTTTCAGGATGCCTGTCATAAATTCGTTTTTAGAATGTTATGATGTTATGTAATGTAGAGAGGAAATACTGCGCAAATCGAATGGAACTGGGCAGACAATCGCTGAGTAAAAATTGGCATCTAGATGGTTTTAAACAAGCAGTGGATGAACCAGGTGAAGATAGTAGTACAAATTAACCGCCTTCATATGCGGTTGGTCCACATAGTTTGTCAGACTGGAGAAGGAGATGAAGAAACTCTGCCCAGCCTACCTAACAGTGGGTCAGTAAGGCATAAAATTACGTCAGACAATATTGTACACAAGACCAAATCAAGTAATGCACATGTATCATCATCAACGTTTGACAGATCCAATAAAAGAAGAAACGAGGTGGCCGGCTTGCCTAATTATAGGTATCTATCTATTGCCCAATTCGGTTTGAGTTTTTTGTAGTACTCCACACCTACATGGCGGATATCAATAATATTTCTTTCCCATGAGACTTATCTCATTACCGTGACACCGGAACGTAAAGCGCTATTGAAGTACACCGTGCAATTATAGTTAGTACAAGTCTGACAGTCCCTCCCGCTCTGCCCTGGGTGGAAGCAACCCTTAGCTGGGTAGGTACTCACTTAGCAGTGTTGCATGTGACGTTTCAGATACAGGATCAAGTAAAACATATTGATGATTTTACCACGATAAAAAAGTAGGTACTATTTAAAATGTCACTTACGGGATATCTTCCGTGATTATTATTTGTTTTGAGTTCCCGATATTTCGACGCTGTTGCAAGCGCCATGATCGCGGGATGACATCATCCCGCGATCATGGCGCTTGCAACAGCGTAAAATAAACCGTGATAGTCTAAAACAGTGTTTAAAGTAGGTACTGTCATTAAGACAAAAAGAATAATCTGAAATGATTGAATAGTTTAGTGAGGGCAATTCTCACATGTTCGACAATCATTTGTGTATTTCTTCTAATTACGATTTATAAGTGCTGTTATTTTTTACGCAAATCCTCATAAAATTAACAAAAAGTAATTTGGTTGCGAATTTATTAAAACAGAGACATCTAGGATTTACAACGCAAACAATAATGAAATTCAGACAACTGCGTTGCTACTCACTTTGACTACTCGATAAGAGATGGCGCTCTAAATTTTTTGTTACAGTCCCACGTCGTATTAAAACAAATTAATTTAATTGCGATATTTGCCAATTATTTAAGTACTTTAAACATTAAAAATCTGTACAAAATGAAAAAAGTAAACTTTACATCAAAATATTTAACTATTCAATTGATAGGCTAACAGTTATCCTGTTGAACTATTAATAACAAAATACTATTATCTTTAAAAAATATTTAATTATAACAGAACAATTTTAATATCACTTGACTGCTATCAATTATTAATGCAGACGTAAATAAATAAATTCCTGTATTTCTAAAATAAATTAACATCATTCACTTTCGTTTCGCTACTTGATAACAGATGTCGCTAGTTTAAATAAAACCTTTCTATTTTACTTACCCATGACTCCCAGTTGCTGAGGCGACAGCGGCGCAGCATCTCCACCTCCTGACCCGATGGAACCCGACGCTAGTGATAGACGCTCACTTAAGCCCAGGGGACTGCTGCGACCACCACTGCTTGCAACCGAGCCCATACCTAAAAATCAAAAGAATTAGGTACTTTATCTTAAAACCAACATTACAAAACTGATGAGTTTGTTCTGAACGCCCTATCTCATCAACTACCAATCTTATCACTCTGAGTAGCAGGGGTGAAACCGCAAAGAACATATGATATGATTCATGTCTAAACAGTTGAAGACAAATGTAAGTGCTAGTATTTTATTTATAGTTATTGTGAGTGTCCACAAATTCAATGTTATAATTTCTATTTTTAAACACTAGTGTTTTTCATTTATTACATTCTTAATGGTGTCCTAATAAAGAATTTCTGGAAGTCCCTGCAGACTTGCCTAACTTTTATAAAAATGTTATTTACCTCCATTAGGACTCCTCATTCGAGAAATTCTCTTGTTAATAGCCCTTTGAATCCGGGGATTCATGATGGGTTTGGCTCGCCGCCTCGCTAAGTACCTTGATAGTACTCCGACCACTACTGCACTTGTGCCCACTACACCTAAACTCCATAGTACCACCTGGAAATATAATATTAGCAATTAACTTGGTGTCAAAATCCTTTTTATATATATAAATTAAACAATTATATTATAATAATGTTTAATATTTTTTAGGAATTAAAAATGTATTTAAATTAATTATTTGAATACATTTGAAAAGCACTTATTTAGATTAATTTATATAGTTGTTATTGTTATGGTATTTAGTACACCTATATCATATAATTATACTTTTAGGGCTACTACATTAATTTGTAAACACTTGTTTGTGTTCATATATTCTATCATATATTCTTTGTTTCACTCAATCTGACCATGAAATTTAATTGCAATCACGAATGACCTTAACACCATTACAATTCATTTGAATTATTTTTTCTTACAGTTTCTAAAATAATACATTGAAGAACCAAATAGAATGATTGTTCTTCCTTTATTCGACATTTTTTCGGCAAAATTGTGGTCTCCCTTGATAGTACAATTTATTTTATGTTTATTACAATAATACAATCGGTAATGATATAATATTGAACCAAAATACTGACCTTCTGTGAAGTTGTTAACTGCACTTCACTAAAAGATATTGCTCGATGCCAATGTTTCAATTTATCAATTAACGGGCTAGCTTGTATTAACAACTGCATTATTCAATATTTAATTAATTTTACACTGTGTAAAATACCTTAGATATCCTATTATTTACAACGCTGATATAATCAGCTCTTTTAGGTTATCTGTCAAAACACGACTTATTTTTTTGTAAGACTACGTAAACTCTATTTGTATTTTTAAACAATAATAAACTGTTTTTATTCAATGCTTCGAATTAAATAAACAAACACACTATGCAATATCGTCTCTCTTGAGTGAACAAAACGATTTTAAATATTCGCGCTTTCTTCAGTCATTTCAAAAGCAAACATCAATGTCAACTTGACGTATCGTGGTTTCCTATAAAGGCATGTTTACATGATCAATTGATCTTGTAGGAATAAAATGAATTAAAGCCGGTGCAGCCGGCGTTAAAAAGTCCCTAAATAGAACAAATTAATTCCCATGTACCCATGTATCTATCTGTTTCATGGAGATATCTCCTTGATCTGTTCACACGTCAGCGCTTTTAAAACGCGGCGTTTTTTTCGAACTGTATTTGAATTTGAGTTTTGAGTACTAGGCGGTTACATTTAAGTTCACGTTCAAAAGGTTCAAATAAGCGCTCGGGCGAAAATGGGCTCTAAATCTTTGGTTTGAGAGAACCTTTTTTTCATTCAAAAAAGGGACGCGGACGAACGCGCCCCATTCACCCAAAACCATGCCCAAAATGCCCAAAACCATAGAACATCATTCTGTCATTGATGTCAATGTCAATTATCGGACGGAAAAAAAAAAGCGCGGGAAAGTCAAAGAAACAAGGCGCGATTTTTTAAAAGAAAATCTAATTTATTTTATTTTAATTCTACTTAGTGCATAACTACGTAATTGTGAATTGTTGTGATGGGGAGGGTTAAGAAGAGGAAGAAAGGTGAGGCGGATCCCCCTGGGGTTCCCCTTGAAGATGATGCCGACACTGGGTCGTTGCTCTCCATGCAGTCGGCCTCATCAGTTGCTGAAAAGGAAAAGGATACGGATAAGTACCTAGAATATAGAGTGTCTGATTACACCCGGACTTATCCAGAGTCTGGTGGAAACTACGAATATATTGTTTTCATTGAAAGTCAGAATCAAGTCCCGATTGGTGATCGTGACATGATGTCATTAGCCACTAATTTTAAAAGATACAACAAAGGGGTGAAGCAGTTAATAAGAATGAATCGGCACAAAGTTGGCGTTATTTTCGAGCGTCCGGCATTTGCCAATGCTGCGCTCATAAACAAAAAGTTTTTGGATAATTTCAAACTCAAAGCCAGCATTCCAGCCTCAGCTACTGAAATTACTGGAATCATACAACATGTCCCGATTGATCTGTCGAATGAGCAAATATATTCTGCTATATCCAGCTCCAAAAATATAATATCGGTCAAAAGATTTATGCGTCGGACTATTACAGGAAATAAAGTCACCTTTGAACCAATGAAGACAGTGAGCATCACCTTTTCGTGCGTCTCCTTGCCTGACAGCGTGGACCTGAACAGCTGGCGGTTTGAGGTACGGCCGTACATCCCACCGGTTAAGCAGTGTCTACAGTGTTTGAGGTATGGACACATAGCCAAATTCTGCAAAAACAGCATCAGGTGTTCTATATGCGGAAAAGACCACAGTTATAAAGAATGTACGATTGCCCCAACAGAAGCTACATGCTGCCAATGCAAAGGAAACCATATAGCTATTTCTGCAGAATGTCCAGTTAAAAAAGCAAAGATAGTAGAAAATAAAAATAAAATTCAGAAAAGATCATATGCTGATGTATTAAATGAAAAGTCATTCCCTCCTTTAAATAACAAAAACCCTGCTGAACAACTTAAATTTCTAATAGAAACAGATCAAATACAAAACATTTTAATTCAGACCCTTCTAACTTTAATCTCACAAAATCGGAACAAAGAAAGTTCCATTACAAATGAAAATATTAAAAAAGTTCTACTAGCAACAATACACTGTGATAATAACATTAAACAATCTTAATTATGGATCAGCTAAATATTGTACAGTGGAATGCTCAGAGTATTCGTAGTAATCAACTTATTTTTTCTCATTTTTTAATTCAGAACAATATTCATGTAGCTTTACTTTGTGAAACTTGGCTTAAGCCTGAAATGCGTTTTAATATAAAATATTATAATACTGTTAGATTAGATTCTGGTAATAGTCATAATGGCGTAGCTATATTAATACATAATTCATTACAGTTCAAAAAAATTGATACTTCATATGATGATTCTTTACAAAACATTGCAATACGTTTAAAATATGGTGCTAAGGAGCTTTCTTTAGTGTCATTTTATAGTCCTGGTAATTGTAGTCCATCCTTTTCTAAAACAAAGCTGGATAATTTATTCAAAAGTATTCCTGGTCCTGTTTTGATTGGTGGGGATTTCAATGCCCATCATTCAGCCTGGGGCTGTAGTGCACAGTGTGGTCGTGGTGTTGATGTTCTTGAAAGCATCAATGATAACAATCTTGTGTTGCTGAATAATGGAGATATGACTACAGTGGGCTCAGATAGGTGGCAGAGAAATGCTCTTGATTTAACCTTAGTATCACCCTCGTTGTCTTTGTCTTGTAGCTGGTCAGTGCATGATGTTCCTCTAGGTGGATATCATTTGCCTGTAATTACAAAAATAGTATTTAATAATTTTATTTCTTCATCCAATGATTTTTCAAATCTGCCTGTTCATGTAAATTTTAAACTAGTTAATTGGGAATTTTACACAGCTCAAGTAGATAATCTATTACAAAATTTTGTAGTTAATCATCAAAACCCTTTACAAACTTATAAAGAACTTATCCTTATCTTAAATAGGGCTATACAGAATTCTGTTCCATGTTCTGATATTTCTCGTATGCAAACTACTTCTAGTGCCTCAGTGTCCCATACATCAGAAACTTCTAAAAAGAAAAAACGCAGTCCACTTCCATGGTGGAATATCAACTGTACTAGGGCTGTAGATGACGCTAAGAATGCCTATATACAGTTTAAACATGACCCCTCACAAGCAAACTATATTGAATTTAAAAGGCGACAAGCTGCCAAAAAGTTGATTTTAAAAAGAGAGAGGTATTTGAGTTGGGTAACTTTGTGTGAGTCTTTCAACAGAACAACTCCTTTAAGTAAAATTTGGGGTATTTCTAGAAAATTTAATAGAACATATGTACCATCTTGCAATAATGTCTATCCATGGATTTCTGATTTTCTTAAAAAAATCACACCTGATACTGTAGAGGCCCCCTTTCATTCACATGATCATTTACCAACAGCAGCATGCTCAAATTATATAACAGATCCATTTACTATGCAAGAATTGAAAGCTGCAATTTTTTCCAGGCGTGATACAGCTTTTGGCCTCGATTGTATACCATATAAAATGCTTAAGAATGTTTCATTGCAAGCCTTATTTTTGGTTTTAAAAGTCTTTAACTTACTTTGGCTTGATGAAATTATACCTTTAGACTGGAAAATGGACTGTCTTATTCCGATTTTGAAACCGAATAAAGATAAAAACAAACCGGATTCATATAGACCTATAGCTTTGACCTCTTGTATAGGAAAGATTTTTGAGCAATTGTTAAAGCAAAGACTAGAGTTTTACATAGAAAGTAATAATTTATTACCTTCTAATCAGCTTGGATTTCGTAGAGGAAGGTCAACACGTGAAAGTATTTCTCATTTGCATCTTGATATTTTTAATGCTCGTAAAATGGATCATCAGTGTGTTGCTGTTTTTGTTGACATAGTTGGTGCTTTCAATAACGTCAATCTTCACATATTGTCGCTTGAACTCCGCTCACTTGGCATACCTGAAAAAATTGTTTCATGGGTTTTTAATTTTTTGCATGGTAGAGAAGTTTATGTCAAAGTGGAAAAGCAATTAATTGGACCCCGTTTTTCATATAAAGGGGTGTGTCAAGGCGGTATTATGAGTCCATTGATCTATCTGCTTTATGTGCATAAGCTTAATATGGTTTTAGGTAGCAAAGTACTAAATTTACAATTTGCTGATGATTTGGTCATTTATACATCTGGTCCGGATATGGATGAGATTAAGAGTAATATTAATGGGGCTTTAAAAAATTTGAGTAAATATTTTCATTATTTAAATTTAGAAATTAGTCCAGATAAATCAAAAGTTGTTGTTTTTGGTGAAATAGATTTTGATTTAGAAATTTTTTATGATACTTTTGAACTTCCCATTGTTAATGAATTTAAGTACTTAGGAGTCATTTTTTCTGCCAATCTTACGTGGAATAAATATGTTGATTACTTACTTGGTAAAGCAAATAAAGCATACAACTTTATAAAATCTGTATCAGTACATGCTGATCCTAAAATTTTGTTAATGTTGTACAAATCATTAGTCCGTAGTCATTTTGAATATGGCTTTTTGTGTTTTGGGTCTGATCAGAGACTTATCCGTAAACTTGATGTCTTACAGAATCATAACTTGCGTTGCATTACAGGTGCCATGAAAACAACACCTATCAACTCCTTACAAGTAGAATGTAATATTCCTCCACTGAAAATTAGATTTCAGTACTTAAAATCTAAATTCCTTTTAAAGCTTTTGTCATATAATAGACACCCTCTTTACAGAAAACTTTCATTTTATCATACAGTTTATAATCCTTCGAATAATATTAACATTCCCTATTTACTTCATGACTTCTCTACTTCAATTACACTTAATCAGCAGTATGAACTTTACAAATGTAATGACACTTGGACATGTTATTCTGGCAAGTACAATAGTAAATTTATAGATATGAATATTGTTATAAAGCATGATTTGAAAACCAAGGAAGAGGTGTACCAGTTATTACATGAACATTCTGGCTATCGATGTATATTCACTGATGCTTCTAAGAGCAGTACAAATGTTGCAATGGCTATTTACATTCCTTTTAATAAGACTGGTCATGGTGTAAGGTTGCCTGATGTTTTATCTATATTTTCTGCTGAGGCAATGGCTATTTCAGCTGCTTTGGATTTCATAAGTGCAGAGAACTCTGGGATCATTTCTTGGCTTATTGTAACGGACAGCATGAGTGTCCTTAGGGCATTGGATAACAACAAACTGGATGCTTCTACAAGCTACATCATATATTGCATCAAAGAAAAGTATTTCACACTGCAATCAAGAAACTTTGATATTAAATTTTTGTGGACCCCTTCGCACATCGGAGTCAGTGGCAATGAAAACGCAGACAGTTTAGCGAGAGCCATTGTTGACTTAAGAAATGCAGAAGTTAAAAGTGTGGCCATACCTTGTACAGATTTATTACTCAATATCAAGGAAGATAATAAACGACGTTGGCTTGAAGATTGGCAGGAGACTTTGCAAATAAAAGGCACTTGGTATGCAAAAATTAACACAGTAATTGGTTCAGCTCCTTGGTTTACGAAGGCACTATTACACAGAAGCAAACAGTTTTACTCTATATTAATTCGGCTAAGATTTGGACATGGACGTTTTAATGCTCATCTCGCCAGAATGAAGATAATAGCTTCCCCTAAATGCACTGATTGCAATCTCGATAAAGACCAGACCCTTGATCACATTATTTTTGAATGCCCAACGCACAATGTGAATCGTATGATATTGATTGACAAATTGCTTGAGATTTACAAAACACCGGCAAACCTCCCGCGCGACATTCAAGGATTGCTGGAAAATTTTTCTTCATATATTCCCTTATTTAATTTTATTACATCTAGTGGATGTAAAATTTGATCTGGATTTGTACAGAATGTCTGGGTTGTCCATTGATTACCCGACACTATTGACTATAAACATATTATGACTATGATGGCTATGACATTGAATGACAAATTAATGAATTGATTGACACAACTCTTGGAAATGACCACATGGAAATGACAAAGATACTGGATTTGACAAAAAAAAAAGGAAAAAAGAAGACATGGCATATGCCTTGATTAATAATGATATTATGATAAGAATTTACTGATGACTTGGCTTTAGCCTTACATAAAATAAATATGAAAACTAACTAACAAAATATGACGAGGCTGAATGGTCAATAGATCGAAGCCTGCCTTTTTAAAGGCGAAAGAAACAAAAAAAAAAAAAAAAAAAAACAATTATCGGACGAACTGTCAAACAAAGTCTGTCATCAAATTCAATCAAATATTTCATTTTAATTCTCAATGTTTTCAATTTTCAGTAAAAGTCTTTTGCCGAAATATTTTTTAATTATACTAACGTGATGAAAGTACAATAATTTTTTCAAATAATTTCAAAAGAAAATGGATGTGATTCACCAATCTTTGAGTCAGCAAACTTTGCAAAGCACTATTGAAGATCTTCCAGATGAAGTCTTGGAATTTATTTTAGGATTTCTGCCACCGTATAAAGACTTACAGAATTGTATGATAGTTTGCAAACGATGGTATAATTGCTCTCAAAGTAAGTAAAACTTTTTGCGTATGGCGTGGATCCATTAGGAATGGGTAACTTAAAATTTCATTAAACTTTAATTTCTCTTTCAGATGTCTTACATAAAACATCAATAAAATTGATTAAAGCTGTTGGCGAGTTTAATATATTATGGAAAAATGTAGCTCCAACTGATATGGTGCCCACTATAACTAAAAGGTTTTCACATGCAGCATGTGTTCTTGAAAACAACATGTACATATTTGGCGGGTGTACCACTAATGCTACTTCATTCAATGATCTCTGGAGGTTTGATTTGTCTATTAGACAGTGGGTTAGACCCCTTGCTACTGGCACATATCCAGTTCCAAAAGCATATACATCAATGGTTCATTATAAAGACTGTTTAATAGTTTTTGGTGGCTGGACATATCCTTCACTTTCTCAATATTATCAAAATGTTACCATGTTTAATGATCTACACTTTTACTGTGTGAATACCAATAAATGGGTTCTAATAAATGCAACAAATTGCCCCCCTCCTATGGCAGGACATTCAGCATGTATGAAAGGAGATGAAATGGTTGTGTTTGGAGGCCTGGTGATGTCTGCTGCTGTTATAAATTATCAAATACATTGTTCTAATGATGTGTGGGTGCTAGATATACCTACACTTACTTGGAGGAAACAAGCAACCACCAAGCCAAGGCCACCACCAAGGTATGCACAATCCCTTATTTGTCTGGACTCAGACAGACTGATGCTTCTCGGAGGAGTTCAAACATTACAAAACCGCTTTGTGTATAGTGACTGCTGGATACTGACAATGAAAGGTCCTACATGGACATGGAAAGAACTGGCTGTCAAAAATAAAGAGTGGGCTTCTGCCAATATATGGTGTAATCCTGCATGTAGGGTTGGAGATAAGGTTGTGAGTTTAAGTAGAAGTAGAAATGGTTGGAACAGCGCAAAACCTTTAGTTACATCAGCAGTCAGGTTATCAGCCCTAAATAGACCTGAGGGCGCACCTGTGTCAGTTAGAGTTGAGCAAAGTTTACAAAGACCTCTGGATAGAGATCAGAATATTAATGGAAGGAGAGGAGTACTACCTCGGCGACCAATGAATCCTCCAAGACAAGAACAACTGAACCCTATTAATGAGCCAGTTGCTGGTCCAAGTAATGAGCAGGAGAGGGTTCAAAACCAAGGGGGCACTGAAAATAATCCAGACCAAAATGTAGTTCTTGCTGGCACCAGTTCAGATGCTAAGCAAAGCAATGGCTTAGATGCTGGAAGAAAAGACTTGGCAATGAGAAGGAATAAAAATAAGGTAAGTCATAACAAAATGAGCCAAAAGAAATGTACCAAAAAGTACCTTTATTTATGAATGATACAAATATAAATAGGATACAATTTTTTTCCTGATTTATTAAAGCCTATTTTTTTTTACAGAATAAAGGCATGAAAATAGTAAGACAGTTGCAAGAAGCTAATAAGTACAGGATGGCTGCATTTGCTTGTGATACATCCCAAAATAATACATCACCTGAAAATGATCTCATTAATCAAAGACAGATAGCTCACTTAGAAAACAGAAGAGAAAACAGAGAGCCTTCTCCACCAAACCCCCAACCAAGGCAGCCTGCAGTAAAGAAAGTTAAAAGAAATACTTTGACTATGCATGTTTTAGATATTTCGACTGTTGTTGATGGAAACTCGCTAAATTATGTGGGGTGGCTGTGTCCACGTTTAGGAGAAATGACTGGGGCACCTGAAGAGTTAGTAATGTATTCATTAGTGAAAGGGAATGGGGAACTAATTATGTTTGGTGGTGTTCACAACGATATCAGTATTTTAAATTACTCTGAACATCAGAATAAGTACTCAAATTCATTGCATTTTATAACACCACCTAGAGATATCATATAAACTTCAGATGTATACAGGGTCTTTCTTTTAAATTGGCCAAAAGGGAGAATCAGAATCTGTAAGAGATTTGAAAACACATTGATAGGAGACTCTAGCTTTTTTATGTAAAAAAAATGGCTTAATTATTTTTTTGATCCAGGGTGAGTTGTCGGCAAAAAGAGTGAATCATGCAAAAAAAAAAAAAAATACTATTGTATAACGAATATTTTCCTAAATTTAACCAACATTGGCTCCCCGATGAAATATCCGCCGTCGACATAAAATAGTATCGAAAGACTTTTTTTTCCTAATCCGCTCATTTTTGCGGACAACTCACAATTGACCAAAGACAATGCCAAAATTATTAACATCAAACAAGAGCTAAGCATTCCTCAGAAAGTTTTTCTGTTTCTCTTATGAATTTGGATTGTCTCCTATTGGCCAATTTAAAAGAAAGAACTTGTTTAAAATCCAACAATCCCTATTCTCTTTCTTTTTTCAGTTGTGTATATTTTCTTTGGTAGGTAATATTCAAGTTATTTATACTTGCTGACTCTCTGACAAGTTTTCTTATTATGTTTGAAAAAATATTTCAGTTATAATAATATGATTATTTTTGTTGTTTATCATGTTAGGTATAACATTTGCATAGAAACTATTTTGCTTGATAAAACTGTCAATTCCTCACTCCTACATCACTAATCCAGCTCATGTACCTTATAAATCTGCAATCTTATGTATGTTAATGTTAATGAATGAAAATGTGTTCTGTGATTTCTGTTGTAAATATGGCTTATCGTATAATGTAACTAAGCTTATGATTAAAAAGTTGATTTATTACTAAAAAGTATTTAATTCAAGAATTTGTCATTACAATAATAATATATTGCTAGGTTCAGTCGGTGTCTTTCACAAGACCTCCAAATACTGCAGCTGGGATATCTTTTTTCTGAACAGGAGCAACTTCTCCTTCATCTTCACTATTTTCTGAATCCTCATCAATATCAATTTCGTCAGGATTAACCACTTTATCAGCACTTTCTTTGAGACCTTGTGTTTCACCCCGTACAAATGAAATATTACCCTTACTTTGAACTGCCATTTCAGCAGCTTTGGCTTCCAACATTCTCATACCATCCTTCATACCTGGTGCCAGATCTGACACAGTACCTGCTGCTTGTGCTGCTGAACTCAACATTTGGGCAGACATCATATTCACTTGTGTGTTGTAAGTGGCTTGGACACTGCGCTTAATTCTTAGCATTTCTCTCATTGTATCTTCATTACCATGCCTAACTTCAAATTCCTTCCATGTGTTCCAAAACTCTGCTGTAATCCTGGGATCACACATTTGACTACAATGGGCGTATATTGCCCGAGCTCTATCAATTTCGCCAAGACGCGTTTCCATTTCTGAAAAACGTACACACATTTCTCTCGCTTTTTCATCTGGAAGAGTTTCAATGGCTTTTTCATATATTTGACGTGTTTTTGGCACGCCATATATTTCGGCTGCTTTTTTAATGTATATATTGAACATTTCAAACATTTCTTCTGTGAGAACAGCAGTTGTCGCTCGTTCATAGACAGCCATAGCATGCCTTGCTAAACCATGCTCTTCCTCTAATTTTGCATAAAGTAAGAATATAGATTTTGCAAATTCTGGTGGGCAATGTTCCAGACATTGTTCAAATAAATCTCTAGCTCTCTCCAACTTTGATCCTCCATACCTTTTTAAAAACTTTGTGAGGTAAGTATTCCAAATATCATATACATTAGGCCATTTAAATAATGCAATACCCTTTTCATAAGCTCTAAAAGCTTCTTCAAAGTAATTGTGTTCCTCCAAGAAAAGGCCATAGTTTATTATGATTTGTGGAGTAGCAATTTTTAAATCTATAATATGATCATAAACAGCCTTACATGACTTGTAAGTACCAAAACTTTCTTCCAAATCTGCATACATAGACCATACTTTCAAAGACTTGTATAACCGCATCTGTACAGTTTCAGTATCATCGTGATATGCAACTTTTCGACTTGGTAAAACAGTGGCTTTTTGCATCAATTTCAAGGCTTCTTCATAATTTTCATGACGTATTTCCATCTCTGCCCATTCACACCACACTGAAGCCAAGTCATCAACTTTAGCATAGTTGACTTGTGTTGCTTTTTCAAAAATAAGTCTTGCATCTTCTATTTGTTCATTTTTTTCATAAAATTTTGCAAATCCAACCCACAAAGTATATAACTTGCCCACAGCAAGTTTTGGATCTACTGTTTGAACTGCCTCAGTGTAGGTATCAATTATCTCATGGGGTTTATCTTCATAAAGTTTAACTCTTTTATGCCATTCAGCAACATTGTGAGGGTTTTGCCTCAGAAGTACGGAATTAAGCAATAATAATCTTCTTTCCATGAGGTATTCAAACCTAGCAAGTCTTAGTTCTAGATCAATATCATCATCTTCAGTTGGGCTAGGCTTTTTAGCTACTTCTTCCATTTTTTTACTTAAACTAAGTTCTTCAAATTGAGCATAAGCATCAAATACTTGAGTGAAATCCCTTACTGTGGTTACTGTTTGTATAGCTTCTTCATATATATCTCTAGCTCTTTCAAACAAGCCACTTCTTACATAGTAATCAGCAAGAGAGTTCCATAAGTGTCCTAGCTGATCTGTGTAGCGCCTCAATCCTCCTCTAATAATAGCATCTACATTTAGAGTATGAATTTGATCAGGGTTCTTAGATATTAATTCACAAAGCTCATTCCAAAGCTG
Source organism: Agrotis ipsilon (assembly GCA_028554685.1). NCBI lineage: Eukaryota > Metazoa > Arthropoda > Insecta > Lepidoptera > Noctuidae > Agrotis > Agrotis ipsilon. The sequence goes on from CM052963.1 coordinate 13,152,076, forward strand.
ATGGTTTGATTTGCCATGTTTTGATTGAAAGTTCTCATTATTTACTATTTGGGCCAATTTAACTGCAGCTTCATCCAATTTATTTATGGAAATTAAATAATCAATATATTCTTCTGTATCTTCTGGACATAGTTTAAGGTATCTTCTAAATACTCTAACAGCTGTTTCAGAAATATTGTGTTTTTTTAGAAAGTTTAGGTAGAGTGGCCATATTCTGTGATGTTGTGTTATTGGCAGAGCCCGCAAAGCACTATCAAATGCTTTTCTTGTTCCTGTTATCTTACATTGGTCAGTCAGAAATGTACAATAATCCATCCATATTCTAGGCATTTTATGCATGAACACCAATGATCTTTCAAAACAATTGTTAACATCATCAAAACAAGGGTCAGTGATGCATTTTCCTCGAATTTGACTTCTTCTTAACTTAAGATAGTTATACCACAGTTTAAATGAGCCCGGCAACTCTTTTAGAGCTCTCTCATAGATCATATTTATCTCATGTTTTGGTGCAGCTTTTTTATGTTCAATGTATCTTAGCCAGTGTTTAACTGAGAAAGGATTTCTCAATATCTCTTCCTCATAAGGCAGATCTTCTTCACTCTGAAATGTATATAATATTATGTCACAATTAGTGTTTACGCTTAATTTTGTCTACTTATTGTGAAATGCTTATTACTTTCTAGCATTAAGAATAATGTTGTACAGGATAATTGAATTTCCATTTTATAGTGTGTAAAACTACATTCAACTGTTCCATAAAATAGGTAATTATATGCATTGGAAAAAGTAGGGAGAATCAGTTAGAGAGCTGACCAGCGAATGCAATCGCAGCGATTTGTCGATGTGTTAAACCGAAGCTTTGGAAAGTCAATGGGTCGTTTATGGGGGGATTGATAATACAAATTTCATCACTATTAAGTTCTACATTCATGAAGCAACATTATGGGTTTAAACCTGAGGTGATGTGAACTGTGGCGATGATAAACCTTGTTTTATATTAAAAAAGATATTTTTTTACAGGTATACTTACAAAAAATATGTCGATTTCTTTACCGTCGAGTAAAGGCATTTTGTATTACTAGCTATTTGATTGCTGTAATACACTTTCTATTAATTAGAATTTAATAACGGTGATGACTGAAATAGAAATACAAACAATTATTTTAGGTTAGCCACAGACCTTTTTTTTTTTTTTTTTTTCGCCCTTTTTGGGCAGGCTAAGGTCTTAGACCATACCGCCTCGTCTTCAGTATTCTCTCCTTATATAACAAATAAGTAAGGCCGAAGCCTCGTCTTCAGTAGTATAATCCTTGTTTTATAGATATGTTTTAGGCCAAAGCCACGTCTTCATTAGCCACAGACCACAGCATAGATATACCCTCCACATCTAAATAGAGGTGATGTCACTGATAAAGAGATGTCTGAACATAGCATTCAGATAAAGGACAATGGCCAGTTTGGACTAGGAAATAGGATCTAAATGAGACTTTCATCAATATTTAACGCATTATTAATATAATTATCGGATACCATCAGTTTATTTTTAAAAGCTGGGTAAATAATTATAACTATTTTTTAATAATTACTACTTTAGTTAAAAATGTGTTCAGCAAACAAAAAGATTAGTTTCGTTTCAAGACGTTCTGGCCAAGCCGGCCAAGCTGTACCTACATGGGAGTCATGGGAATGCATTCGTTTTATTTCGGCGCTTTTTTAACATCAGCAAATAAAGGACTTGTTAGAAATAGGATGTGTATGTAATAAATAGAATGTGTATTTCTGGTACTATTGATAGTTCTAACGACTTTATTATAAGTATATAAGTTTTAGAAAACAAGATAGCTAATGTTGATTTTATTTACTTTCTTATTCGATTGGGTTTTCAAAGAAAAGCACAAAATCAAGATTAGGTATTTATTACCAAACTACCTCCGTTCGTAAACCCTAGGTCTTCGTGGAGAAGAACGGAGAAAGAAACTCCACGGCAACATCTTTTATCAGTAACAATTAATAAAAAATACATAATTAACAGCAATAATATTATAATATGACTGGAAGTCATAATAAATATCAATAATAAATATCAATTAACTTACATTTTCACTGCAGAACATTAGGACACAAAGTAGAACTTTCAGCATCACACACTTGTATTCTTTATTATTATATCATTAGATCACATTATACAAACAGAACACCACTTCGGACACGTCTTACCTCTTTGAACAGTTGCAGCGTAATGACTACCAATGTGACGGTACGTCTATTTTTATAAACTTAGGATTTTACCATTTCCATCAAATAATACCGCCATTATTAACCAATCACATATCTTCAAACATTGTAGCTAAATCTTCTTTAAACTTATAATAAATCTGTAGAGAGGTCAATTCTGTACATGAAATATATTTCCAAAATAACTATCAGGGGGTGATAATGATCTGATGCCAAAAATGCAATAAATAAAATTATTGTCTGTCTGTCTGTATAACCGTTATAGAAACAAAAACTACTCGACGGATTTTAACGAAACTTGGTACAAATACTTTTCATACTCCTGCGGTGGTTATAGTATACTTTTCATCACGCTACAATCAATCAGGAGCAGAGCAGTGAAGGGAAATGTTAGGAAAACGTGAGAAGTTATTCCATACACGCTAATCTTCGGAACTGCTGAACGGATTTGATTGTTTTTTTTTGTTGGATAGCTATTAAGTCTGGGCAACATTAGGCTATAATTTATCTTGGAAACTTGAACACCTGATGCAGAACTGCAATAGATCAGCTAAGCTATAAGAGATACAAAAATAGCGCCATAGCAAAAATTGTTCCACGTGATGAGCATTTTCTGCTGAGAAAATAAATTTGAAGATCTGGAACCATCTGGAACACCTGATGTGTAATTCCAAGAGCCCAACTACACTATAACATATAAATATATGAATAACATCTTAGCAAGAGTTGTTTAGTCTGATGAGCGTTTCCTGGAATCGTCACGCGCGAAAAATCATTCGCGGTTGTAAGACGTATAATCACAGAATTATAATCATCAAAATCACCAATACAACCTTCCAAGTTCATAAAACTCTAGGAATAACTTTTCTGTTTTTTTTTGTTCATAGGGTTTTATGAACTTGGTTGGTTGGAGCCTTGGTTGGAGCATTCCCCTTATGGAGTGGAGTGCCTCAAGAGCCACTTCCCACGAGACTTAGTAGAGACTCTCAAGAGCGATAAAATAGTTGAGCCAAGACGAAATTTAACTTTTGACAGCTGTTTGATGGCCACCACATCCACACAAACATCGAGATACACAATAGCCCCGCAGAAAGAACCAACGAAGGCTTGTAAGACTCAGCCTAGTACCTCTAAGTACAGACTTAGCCGTTGCTCGTTGGTGTTCGTTGGGCCGCGGCTATGCCGATGGTCATGTAGAATTACAGAGTAATTTCAATAGTGGTAATCTCTTTCTTTGCCTATGATTTCTATTCCTTATCACTTATCATAAACCAACCAACCATAGACATTATGGTGGCTCCAGACTATGGCCGTGAATACCCGTAAACAGGCGCGAACGAGAATGTGGATGGTTTTCGCGGGGTTTAAACTCGTTCGCGCCTGTTCCCCGATCAGTGTCGGTATTTTGTCCCGCGACAAAGGGTTCGCGCCGCCTTCACGCGTACCCATCAACATTCGCACCGTGAACTTAACTAATTAATTATCATTTTTGAATGTATATTAATGTATATTATTCTGAATGTAATTCTAATTAACTGCTTCTCTATAGAAAGTCGGAAATGAATTTTATATAAATTATAAAGACAGTTTTAATCATATACCTACGAAGAAAATTCAGCAAACATAGTTATTGCACCAGCAGCTTCTACGTCCATTTCGCGGCAGGTTTCACGAAGGACTGAGAGCATCCCGAATTCCCGATAATTCGCGAATTCACGGCACTAATGTGGAGCCGCCATTAGACATAGACTATGAGCATTTGAGATTTTGAGCATAAACAAACAACAATGGCGGCGGTAGCAGCGCCGGTGAAAATGTGTGTTTTTAATCGCTTTTAGTTGTGCGAGACCAATGTTTTTCCTCTATAATGTCAAAACAAGGAAAAAGAAAAATTACTGTCGAATTACCGAAGTCAAAAGATCTAGCGAATAGGCCTAGTGTTTTTGAGCGTCTTGGTACCAAAAAATCTAGCGCTAAAAAAACAACTGAACATTGCAGACAGTGGGCACAAAACGGGAGTTGTGCTTACGGTAAAAGTTGTAAATTTGCATCAACCCATACATTAATTAGTCCATCGAAACAACGCGCAGCCAATAAAGATAGTGAACATAAACGTGCTGTGAAAGATGACCCTAAAAGTAGACTGCATTCGACTGTGGTCGTGCGCTCGGGACGTAGTCCAGATGGTGAAATCGACAACTGGGATCAAAATGACCTAGAGTACGCAGACACAGACGTCCTTGAAAAAAGGCGACAACAACTGCAACGTGAATTAGAGTTGCAATTGAAAATGGACTCTAGCAAAGATATGCGCAAAGACAAAAAGAAAACTATGTCAAGCACGTCTTCGTCACGGAGTTCTAGTTCTTCAAGCGTGTCTTCTTCTTCTTCAGATAACAGCTCATCATCTTCTTCATCTGGCAGGTAAAATTAATTCTGGTTTATTAACTAGCTTGGTTTCACCCCTGCTGCTCGGTTTCTATTGGTAGTAGTGTGATGTTTAAGAAACCTGAACTGTTCCATAAATGGACTATTAATCTAAAATAAAAAGGATTTCTGTCAGTGGGTCATCTTAGGGGCGGGATTCAAAGCAGTAGTTCTTGAGTTTTGGTTTGTTTGCAAAATTTTCAATTCTGTCTGATTTGATTTTTAATAGACCACATAATTATAATGTACTTTTTTGCCTTATATGACTGGAAGTGATGTTTCCTCAAAATTTACCTTTTTTTAATTTTAGAGAAGCAAGACGAAAAGGCAAGAAAGGAAAACCTAAAAGGAATTCCAGTTCATCATCAGATGGGGATGCACCATCGAAAAAGAAATTTATAAAAACTGATTCTTTGAAGAGAGATAAAAGTGAACCTAAGAAAACAATAGCAAAAAAAGATGACAGGCTTTTAAAAAAACAAGATACAACTAAAAAGAAAACTGTCACAAAAACTATTGGAAAGAAATCATTATCACCAGGTAAGAAATCTGGAGGAACTCCTCCTATTACAACAAAAAGTCTTGCAAAAAATACAGTCAAGCATAGTAAGTCTCCCCTGAGGAGAGAGAGAAACAAAAGTGCTTCTCCTCATAGTCTCAGAGAGAGAGACAAAGATAGAGATCGTACTAAAGAAAAGGAGAGGGAAAGAGAAAAGGAACGTGAAAAGGAAAGGGAACGAACCAGAGTTCGAAGTAGATCTCCTAGAAAAGCTAGATCAAGATCGCCACGTCAGCATGCATCTCATTCAAGAGATATAAGGAAGAAAGAAAGCTCAGAGCGTAGCAGGCCTGTTTCACCTAAAAAACAAACCAGACGAGATGGCAGTGCTGAAAGACATAGAAAGAGATCTGTTAGTAGAGATAGGGATAGAGGGCGTGATCACAAAGACAGATCATTAGAGAGAAGAAAAGACAAACATGATGACAAAGACAGGCATGACAGAAAGGAAAGAGGTGGGCGTGACAGGAATAAAGACAATAAAAGGGATGACAGTAAGAGAAGAGGCCGAGATAGAGGTTTGGGTGGAAGGGGAGGAGCTGATAAAGGATTAGAAAAGCCTAATAAACCCATGGAGAGGCTTCTTCCCAGACCTGAGGAGCGTTTAGCAGCCCTCGCTGCTATTTCAAATAGAGCTCTAGATATAGATAAAAATTCTTCAACATCTAAAGATCGACAGGATTCTGAAAGAGGAGGTCGTAAGCAGGACAGGCTTGAAAGGGACCGCTCTACAAAAAGAGACAGATTGGATAGCATGGATAGAGATCAAGGTGACTATGAAATGGGTATGGAACGTCAATATGACAATGATCGTAACTTGGATCATTATGATAGAGTGGATGATCGTTATGAAGATGGTCCTAGAGAAGATGAGAGGTCTCCGGGTTACAATATGCCGGGAAGGGATAGACATTATGATACTGGTTATGACATGTCAGGACCCCCAAGGGGTTATCCTGAAGATGATGATAGGTTGTATGGTGAACATATGGGCGAACGGAGGGGAGTGGATATGGGTAAGACGAGTTTGATTCATTGTGCGAACTAAAACTGGAGGTTTATATACTAAGTGTTTTTGTGTGTTTAAGGTTATGATGACCGACGACCCCATCGTGATCGTTCCTGGGAAGGGCGCTCTGGTTCCATTGACCGTGAGCGTGGCTATATGCATCCCCATAAAGAATGGGACAATGATGACTATCGCCCAGGAGATTGGGGCCGAGAGCGACATTGGCATATGCATGACCCACAGGTTATCTACTATTACAATTTTAGTTTTAACACTGAATTTATTGAATAAAATGTTTTTCTGATCCTAATCCTTCTCCTCTTCTATATAGGTGAGTTTATACTACTATCAAACTTTGTATAGGAATGAACCAATTGATTATCGTACAGACAATAAAAACCCTTGCCTTATTCTATCCCACATATTCCTTGGCTGTCCTTATTCTCATTTTGGTATGTTGATGTGATTATTTTTTTAATTTGTTTATACTCTCATGTGTATTTGTATATAATTAACTATCTGATTTCAGATGAACGAGTGGGGTGATAAAGAACCTGATGTAGATGCTTGGCACCATAGGGGCCATCCTCCAGGACCTCACCGTGGACGGATGCATGGTGAGGATGGCTTTTTGTAAAAAAAAAAACTAGGAACTTTACATGATAGTGTAGATGTGAAATCATCATTTTATTTAAATGACTAATACATAATTGTTGTTTAAGATGATTACGGACGCGGTATGAGAATGGATCTAGCTCGAGGTGACGTTAATAAGCGTCGTCCTCCCAGAAATGAACCAGAACAAATTGCGAAGGAAACTCCACCTCCTACACAAACAGCAACCACAGCCCCACCACGTCAGGAAGCCGAAATCGATGATAAACCGATACCTGATGATCTTAGTGAAATAAGTGATGACCCTGATGATATACTCAATAGGGAAGATGTAAGTGAATCCATAGTCAAATATATTTAATTTTTTACTCAACTTGTCATTCATTCTAGTTTTTTGTTTAGATGGCTGATCAAATTATAGATGAAGACAGTCAAACTGCTTTACCAAACGATGATAGTGTATCCAAGCCAGAAGGTTCTGAGAAGGAGTCAACACAGGTATTATAGTTTATTACTACTAAAAACTGATATTCACGTTTTTGAAAGATGATGAAAACAAGCAATTTTTAATCTAGGACACAAGTGGCGCAGGTGAAGAAAAGGAATCACAGGAGGCCAAGGATGACGAAGATGTGACAAATTTGGACTTTGAGGAAATATCTGATGGAGAACTTGAAGAGGAGCGTACAAGAGGTAAATTTAAATTTTGTAAGATTTTAATGCTAATTTATGTTTAAAAAATTAAATAATCCCATTATTTTCCAAAGCTGGATTAGGCGATGCTCTCGGAGTTGACTGGGCCAGCTTAGTGGCAGACGTCCGGCGACGTGAACAGACTAGCGTGTCTTCCGGAGGCGCCCGCGATCGCTGGAGACCCGAGCGAGTTCTCGCGCGTCTTGGGCTTTCGCTACATATGGCTGGGTCAGAGGTCGTACAAGATGTATTACAGAAAAATGCTGAAAGCTTTCATTCAGATAAGAAGAAACAAGTCACATTAGATAATTCCGACCAGAAAGATAAGGTTGAACAAAATGGTACACACGAAAATGAAACTAAAGTTGAATCTGTGCCTGATGTTTCAACATTGCATCCTGTTGCTGCCATTCAGGTAATATTCGTCATTTTTGCAATCGACATAATGAAATATTTTAAATAAAATATATTTATTCATGTTTTAATTTTATTCTTGTAGGTGGCTGTAGAAAAGAGAAAACGGCAGCGTGCTGTATTGTTTGGCTCTGGCTGTGAAATAACTCGTGGCTTGAGTGCACGACGAGATCTGGCGTTAAGGCGATATCTATGTCATTTACCTACAGCAGAAAGAACTGGCCAGACCCGTGTGACTCCACAAGCTTCTTTGTTTCATGCAGCTAGATCTCTGTTGCTGCATGCTCCAGTCACTGGCTGACATAGACTATAAACCTGGCTAGCCAGAGTTTTAACTCAGAAAACATTAAGTGCAATATTCAGACACAATGCTGTTTTAAAAAAAGTGATCATTTAAAATCTTTAGTAAAAACTGGTGGAATGAAGTAAAGCTCTTGTTTGCGGCAGTAGTGAAAATTGTGGATTTTTATGTGGTTCCGTGGTATACCTACCTGATACAGTAACTGTTGATAAAGTGAATCAGTCATAATGATATGTTTTATGAACTACTCAAATTAGGACCAGATGGATAATATAGAATAAGTGCATAGTGTTTCAAGGCATTTACATATTATTGTGTTCCTGTTTTAACTCAAATATACTTCTTTTATCTATAATAATGTTTTATTATTAAAAAAATAATTAACAAATGAATACAATTGGTCATTAATATATTCTAGAAAATATACAACTGCAATATCAATAAACAGCTTAATTTTTTGGTCAATAAGTTCTATTAGAAACCGGCAGCCTTAAATTTCCTGGTCTTGTCCACATAAAAATGATACATCAGAACCTGGTGCATAATATTCCGGTGTGCCATTCCTAAAACAACAATAACAATAACAAAATAAATTAGATAATTTATAATAAAAGACTGCAGCATGTGCAAACTGGCCGGCAGGGTTAAAGGGTTAAACCATGAGGGAAAGGTGGCGCTAGACAACTTGTATAGCTCTGTCTCTTTCACACACTGGAACTACTTTTGGCTTTTTTAAAAAAACTGATGTATTTCCCACCTTTATATTTTTTATTTTTTTTTATTCGTGGTAAAAGAACACGACGCGCCGTCGACCCGGGCCTGGTCCATGGTCGGACGGCGAGTTGCCCTTTACTCGCCGCCCGCATGCCCGCGCCTACGGTGGCCGGAGATCGTCTTCCCACTTTAACATGCCGCAATTTTTTATAAAATAAACGCCAATAAGAGTCCGCCGCAGTGAACGGGCCAAAGAAAAAATAACAGCTAAGCTATAAAACTAATCTCCAGTACCTTAATACAAGGAACATAAAACTTACTTCTTGAATAGCACGGCACCAGAAATTCCTTTGATAATCAATTGATATCCATTAACATGCAGCATTGACCCTTCTTGTAGTCCTAGCACAGGTGTGGAATGACTCATTGTTAAATATTCACAGATTCTCTGGCTCCTTGTTTCACCCTTATGTGTTTCACTTATTATGTCAATGTAATGCGGGTTGATATTGAATGGCACAATACCAATAGCTTCAAAACTTGGAGGATAAATTATGGGCATGTCATTTGTAGTGTGAATACTTTTTGTTGCAACATTGGTCCCAGCACTGCTTCCTATGTATAGCAGACTGCCTTCATCTACTTTCTTTCGTATCAAATTAACTAGATTTTTATCATAAAGCGTTTTTAGAAGCAGAAATGTGTTTCCTCCCCCTACAAATATTGCTTTTGAGGAATTGATTGTTTCAATAACATTTGGATAGCTATGTAAGCCCGTTACTGTGATTCCCCATGGTTCAATGACTTCTTTTATTTTAGCTGTGTAGTTATCATAGTCTTTCTGAGCATATGGGATGAAGACTAACTCAGAAACGTTATTTCTGAAATAAAACAACACATTAGCAACTTTGTTAAGTAATTGAAATAGTAATGTAAGTAGGGTAAAGTACCCAATTGCCGACCTCCCACCAACTACTGACCTCTTAACAGTTTTTATCAAAAATAATAATAAATCTTCTTGCAGTGCTGCATAAAGAATACTAAAAATGAAAAATAATTTATCTTGTAATATATCGGCGTCACAGAAAATTTTAATAAAGCGATATTGCGTCCGTAAACCTATGATAATAAAATACCCTGCTAAAATCATCAAGAAATTTAACAATTTGCTAAGCTGAAGGTTGTTTTCAATGTCATTTTAATTCAGTTTTACACGATAGATTCCTTAGAGTTTGGTATTTTTTCGTTATTTAAGAGAGACATAATGCTTTTTCACATGATTTTCAAGTTTTAATGAGCCTTAACTAGTTAAAATGATGGGGTCAATATGTGGTAGACTCAAATGTATGAATAACCATTTATTTGACACGACATGTCAATAGCTGGTAATGAACCATATGTATGAATATACCAGTTACTAACACCACGGTTTATACGTATAGTTCATTTTAATGGTGAAGTAGCTTAACTTTAATGCATCTGTATTATGTCCATGGGTGTTGGCACCCCTAAAGGTGTGTATCTGCATACTCACAAACAAAAAAATACCTTACGTTGTAACCTAAGAACCTAGCTTAATTTGAGCGAGGTACTTAAATTTTCAGTCTATTGTCACATTCTGGATCCTCCTGATTATTTTAAACTTACTACAATTATAGGAAAAGTGAACGGCTGAATGGATTTTGATACAATTTAGCAAGCGGATAATATAAAAACCTGGTTAGGTGGGTGTACCTGGACGCAGGATACTTTTTATGTCGGTATATGATCCCGTGGGACGATTGCCGAACGTAACACGGGCAATGCCTCAGTCATAAGTTGGTTTAGTGCATAAAATTATAAGAAAAGTTACTCTAACCTGTATATTTGAACAAACTGACTTAAATCATATTCGAGGCAAAGTGTTAGCTAGTTTTTTATTTGTGTCTATGTTCTCTTCATTTCTGAGGATCTTCTACATAAGTTGAAAAAGTTAAAACAGTCTTATGTAATTGGGAAAATATTAATTCAAACTTTTTTAAACTCACTTTAAAGAACTAAAGCCGTATTCTTTCAATTTGTTTTGCTGGCGTGCATTTTTAATCTGCTGCATAATACAGATAAATTAAATAACTACTAATAAAGAGGAAAAATTGGACAAGAAGTGATAAAACTACAAGAAAACTTCAAAAATAAGTGCAAGAATATTATAGACCGCGTTTGAAGACTGTAGACCAAAAATGTGTGAAAAAAGAAAATGAGTAGGGCAATAAGACTACCTTTGTTTGTTTTTTATCAAATAAAACCTCGTATCACAGTCCTAATAAATAATATTTGAGTTTATTCTTATACTACAGGAGGTCAAAAATTGGTCATTTGCATGATGAAAATTTGGTACAGGCATGTTGATAACTGGTCAAATAGCCTGTTTTTGCTAAACTCGAGAAAAAAAACACTTTTTACCTTTGTATTACTGTTTATAATGTTTTAGTTACATTCTCCAATGTTTATTTTATCTTCCAAAAACATTCATTTCCACTTGCAACTCATGCATTAGTTTATTTTGCGAAAGAAGCAAGAAAAACCGCTTAAAGGGTCAATAATTGGGTGTTTTACCCTACTTACTTTGCAAGAAGATTGCATATTTCTTCCTTAGCAAACTCCAACAAGGAATAACCATGACAATTTGATGAAGAAAGTAACAAAGCCTGACGTTGCAGAGGCATCGTGTAAGAAGCAGTAAAATTGTAGTTTCTTCGCCGGATGGTCTTCAAATGAGAACTGATATTTTCAATACCAAACCGATACTGTTTGAAAAGGAGATAAACAACTTTTAATAGGGCATTATCTTGATAAATTTCTTTTTGTTATCGTTTGAAGAATTTATTGAGCTCTTATCAGTTAATGGAGTTGTAAAAAACAGTGACATTTAAAAATAAATTTGTTTCTGTAGCCTTTATAACTATTTTTACAAGAAAAACTAACCCATTTGTTTGTGAGTAAATTAAACTTTGTTGTCAGGTTTTGTGATAGCAACAGCAGATGGGCAGGAAAACGAGCATGAATACACAAAATCATTTGATTTGTAATTTTATGAAAAGTCAAAAAGACAAACAGCTGAACAGCTGTGACTTTGACATAATTTTGACGTTTCTCCATAGACAAAGCCATGGACTAAAGCGCCGTATTCACGTTCCATCTGCTGTACGTCCCGCCAAGGCCATGCACGATGCACGACGCAAAAACACCGTGAATAGGCTTGACGTACGTCAATATATTTTTTTAATTGTTTGCTGGACGTGCACGACCCATTTTTCATCCAGCGAGCACCCCCACCACCGCGAACGTCGTCGTCGTGCAGATGGACAGTGAATAACGCGGACGTACGTCAGAACAGTCCAGCATGATGCATGCTGGACCGTGTATAGGCTTGCTGTACAGCAGATTTAACATTTAGAGTATTCTGAGAGTGAGAGTGTATTCTGAACGTTTATGATAAAAAAAAAAATCCAAAATCTTTTCCTTTTTGTTTTCCTCTTTTCTGTTGCTGCTGACAACATAAGAATAAGTCCCATTTATTGGCATTTTGTTAAAACTGCTGGCATTTTCTAAAACACGTCTATAATCGTTCGATTGATTCTGCTCGCTGGATGCGCGCACGATGGTGTGTATGCTACATCCATCACAGCGACCTTGAGCTGACGTACAGCCGTGACAGATGGTGAATACGGCGCTTAAATGGGACTGAATGTGAAATAAAATAAAACTGCTATCTTTTTAGCGGCGTTTCCGTTGCGAGTCATGACGATACGCTGTCGGAATAATCGCTAGTACGTGGACGGTGGAGATTCTCCGATGATAGAAGCACGGACTCGCCGTGGTTTTTTCGCTCGTGGAGATGGCGCCTTAGAGAATAGCAAAGCTGTACCTGTACGTATTGAGACGGAAAAGCTTGGATGGATAAAAGGAATATCTCATTTTAAACTATTATTTTAGTAAGCATTTCCACAGAACTACCGTATTAATTGTCGATATAAACCTTCAAAAGGCGAAGGGTCTTGTGGGTAAGACAACCTGAACTTGGATGGCTTGATACATTATGTTATGAGGCTAAGTTTAGGAGTGGGATAGCCTCGACCGTCGGTTTACTAGAATAGTTGATTTTAGGGATATTTACATTTATCAGTTTCATTGCAATGCAAAAGCCACTACGATACCTTTTGACAGCTACTTTAATGGTCACCACACCCAAGTGCGGATCCAGCTTTTACATCAGGGGGGGGTCACCATGACGCAGACAGCTTGTCTCTGTAGCTAGCTATACTTTTTTTTATCGTGGTAAAATCATCAAATGAGTCCTCCCACCCAGGGCAGAGCGGGCGGGACTGTCAGACTTGTACTGACTAAAAGCCCTTTATGTTCCGGGGTCACGGTAATGATATAAGGCCCGCGACCCCTGCAGGCTTCGACCCTCTGAAGGGGGGGCCCGTCATCATGCTGACACTCTTTGGGGGGCGCGTGGAACACAACGTCATGGTCCATGGTCGGTCAGCGATTAGCCCATTATCTCGTTGCCACCCGCATGCGCGTGCCTACGGTGGCCAGAGACAGTCTGCCGACGTCCATCATCGTGGACGTCTACCACTGCAGCTGGGGTGGAGGGAGGACGCTGTCCTTTCCTGTGAGGACCTACGTCATGCGCTAGGTCCAGACGTCGCTCGTGACGCCTGTTTAGCCACTCCTCAAAGCGGGGTCTTACCGCCGCGATTGCGACGTGCTTGAGATATAGATATACTTAATATTTTATAGAAATGCAAAAGTGTGTTTTTCAATTTTCACGTTGAAACCTATAAACGTATAAGATTTCATGGGGTCGATTGCATTGGTCCTCCATTGTACCGAAGTTACCTGGTCGCAGACGGAGTTACCGGAAAATCGAGTAAATAATACTATTTGTAAACAATAGTTACTTGTTATGCAAGGCTTCAAAGTTGTTTTTGGCGCGAGGAAGTACTTGAATTAAAAACTAAGCAAGGGAAGGCCTCTTCGCTCGCGGTTTAAAATATAGAGTCCTGAGCGTAGCGAAGTTTTCAAAGGTACCAGAGGCCGAACGACGATAAAGCTATTCTGCATCTCGTGCCTTTGAAAACTTCGCTACAATCGCTCAGGATTCTATATTTGAACCACTCGCAATTGCAGAAGCCACCTATGACCCAGCCGCCCAGGGGGGGGTCATGACCCCCATGACCCCCCCCCCCCCCCTGGATCCGCCACTGACCACACCACACAGACACAGAGATACGCTAGGTATAGCCTTGCAGACTTTAGACTACAAATTATACCTACGATAATTTAAATTATTTGTAAATTGTAAGTATCTAAGCTATAGAATTTATAGAGCCGAATCAGTAGTTCCTGAGATTAGCGTTTCGCGTTCAACCAAACAAACATACAAATTCTTCAGCTAAGTATATAGGTACCTAAGTAAGAACAAGTATATAAGTAGAAAATAATAAAAGAATAAGTAGGTATATAAGTTTAGATATGGAATATGGTTTAGATGTGCTATAGTACTTTAGTTCTTGAAGCCAGAAGAACACAATAAACTTATTTGGACCTAAGGAATTGCTGGACAAGTTGGGACCAAAATAAAGACCTTGATTTAATCACAGTGAATGAGAAAATATATTATATTTATACCTATCGCTGTATTTATCTTTCCATTAATGGCTAGTATTATAAAAAAATCACATAACTGACACATAAAGGTACTAAAGTATATAGGTAATGTATAAAAATAATGTTTTATCACATAATTAGCACTTAGGTATTTAAGCATCGAGGATGAAAAATCGTTCTTCTTGGGGTTTATCACAGCCTGGGCCGAGGTACTGGCGTCTTAGCTCGAGGTCTGGTGGCGCGGAAATGTCGCCTTGGAGAATTATGTAGGCTTGTTCTATGGTACTCTCGATTTCAGATTTTATCTCCTGTAACAGAAATATTAGTGTGAATTGTAGCTTAAATCGAAACCTGTAAAGGTTACTGATACTGCTAGCCTACATGTCTCAGTTGGACAAAGGCCTCTCCCCATGACTTCCAGTTTTCATGACTCAGGGCCAAAGTGGACCACTGTTTATTGATTTTGTCCAGCTTGTCGCACCATCTTCTACTTCGGGGTCTTAGTTTCTTTTTTATTCTAGTTAGAAGTGTAGGTAATTATATATCTTTGTTTAGTTTTATTACGGCCAGCGTGCTCTTCACATAGCCCCATATCGGAATGGTATGCGACACAATAAAGTCTTAGTAGAGTTTGGGCTGTTCAATAGGATGTAGAACATTACGGCATTCTTAGCAGAGGGGACAGGCTGGTATCATTCTTTTAGAAGAGGAAGGTATCAGAGATCGAAGAAAAACACAGAAAGTATAACAAGTAAAGGGACCCAGTAAACCTTTAGCAGATGGGACAGTTACCTCATACAGGTCGGGATAGCGGCGCGCGCGCTCTGCCAGCGCGGCGTGCAGGTGGTACAGCAGCAGGCCTCGCAGGTGCGCGTCGCCCACGCCCAGCGCCGCCACCGTGCGCAGAGTGCCGCGGCACAGGCTCTCTTTCAGCGCCAGCCGGGACTCCGACAGCTCTGAAATGTTTCATGAAAACCATTAAGGCAGGTAAGCCAGGTACCTAAATGTTACAGAATTAAGGGTTTTTTTAGGGAGAGCTTTTGTTTTTCCTCCTAAAGAATCTGCAAAATGAGATTTAAATTCGACGAATTTCACGAATCGGTCCTAGGACCACTGTGCCCACGTGCCCAGATGTGGCATTTTGCGTTTGTAGTTCGCATCCGAGGCTTAGGTGAAAAAAACAAAGATGGAGTCACTGACAAAAACTCGTAAACATTAATTAAATTATTCGGTCTCGTGGAAGTTGTGTAAATGCAACTCCTATTGTGAAACTGATAATATGTGAAAACAATTCCAAACGACCAAAACACCAAATTTTATGTACCTATATCTAAAGAGGGTTTTATTTACGCATCGGGCAAATATTTATGAGGATTATATTATTATTTGGTCAGAGTTTGGGTTTTGGGGATGTTTGTACACTCGATTTGTATTTGTAATGTGACCCAAAGCAAAGGTTTAGAGTAAAACCTCAGTAAAACTGTCACTCTTGTGATCCCTAGAGGGCAACACACAACATTACTATGTAGATCATATCAATTGGACCCTGCAACCTTATTAGGATCTCAAACATCGGGAAACCTTATAAATATCTAAGTAGGTACTGGAGAGAGTGTTGAAGAATTTTAAGATTTATCTTGGGTATGTATTGTCAAGGATTCAAGTAGATACGAAAGTCGTGTAAGTATATAAATACTTACACGACTTTCTATATCTGTATCTACTTGAATCCTTAAGAGAGAAGAAAAATGGTAGCATTGATTTCTGAACTAATGGAAAACAGTAGGTACCTACATTAAACCAAGCTTTTTATTTTCTTATTTCGAAACAATATCGAGATTCCTTTGTATGATTGGCAAAAATACTATTAGTTGTTTGTACAAGTAGTCTTTTTAACCGATTTATTAGTTAATTTAGGTATTAACGATTAATATGACTACATTATTAGTTACAATTATTTTATTTAACAGTTGGCTTAAAACGAATTAACAAATTGATTCTCAATACAACAAAACTTGGCGTAGAAATAGAAATAGTTGGCAGAAGAGAAATTGCAGACCTTCATCGATATTGGTGTAACGGCACATCGCCAAGTCCGACGCACGAGCGAATGCTGAGTAGCAGTTTTAAGGGCACTCATATCTGTCATGTTTCATCTGACGCCACATTACATTGATGTTTTCAATTGCACAGCACAAGTCGCATCCACAACCACTAGCGCA
Source organism: Agrotis ipsilon (assembly GCA_028554685.1). Taxonomy (NCBI): domain Eukaryota; kingdom Metazoa; phylum Arthropoda; class Insecta; order Lepidoptera; family Noctuidae; genus Agrotis; species Agrotis ipsilon. Next base: position 13,168,926 of record CM052963.1, read on the forward strand.
CCGGACAGATGCAGTTCATTGTCATTGCCAGAACATTTTATAAATAATTCCCACATGTTTGGCAGTGAGAAGCGGATAAAATAAATTGGACGTTACAACTATGAATGACAGGTATGTACTAACGGTACAGGTAGACAGATCCACCTGGTGACGACGTGGGGACGAGCGTTCCTTGCCGCGGCGCCCATGTCAATCGGCGGTCAATCGTACTACTGCCCCCACGATAATATCGTCCCCGATTTTATTCACTTGTTGCGTAGTACTCGTCGCATGCCGCACACAACTCGTTACTCTGAACTCACAATGCAATACTAACTACGTTCGACACCAGCCTTTAAAGTTTTACGTATTTGCTTTTACGGAATGACGCAGTTACAAATGCGCTAATAAAATAAAGGAACATGATTATGTATAATAATTATTCTTGTTGCTCTTAAAATAGATGCCATTCCTTAAATATTAGTGCGCATGTTTACTGTAGGCACGCGTGGCTTGGCGCTTTTCCACTTAAGGTAGGAAAATTATTGGAATGCTGTAGACAAGGAAATTTGAATTACGTACCGTACGTAGGCCTACTGTTTTTCATTATGTTCACACCACAGAGTATTATTTTCTGCCAGAATACTAATTGATTTTTCTGTCGAAGCTATTGGAACAGTCGTATAAATTTTGCAAAGTATACATAACAGTGCAGGAGTGCTATGCTCCAAATGTGCATCATCCGTGACGTATGTATTCGAACGCGATGTTACCGGTGCGTTCACAGCAGGAGTTGCGTTTGCGCTGGTTGCGATGGTTCCTTATTCAATTAGTACGTAGTATTACTCAATTTTTAAATTACGGCACAATTGGCGCAGTGGCTGAGCGATTGACTGGTGCGCTGCGTGTCGCGGGATCGATTCGCACACTCAACAAATATTTGTATGATCTACAATTAGTTTTAGCGGGTCTGGGTGTTTGTATGTGAGACTAAATGTTTGTAAACTCACGATACGAAAAAATCATAGATTATTATTAATAAAAAAATCGTGTATAAACACGATTTTTCCACCGAAACTGTTTTCATTTCTCTACCTATCAAAAACCTGAATTTCATGAAAATATGTCCCAATATGTAACATTTAAAAGTACCCAGATGCACATTACGCTACGGTAAAATGAACTAAGGTACTATAGTCGAATAGCCTACCCTGTACAAGATATAATGATTGTAAATCTTACAGCTGTAACTAAATTCGAAAGTCATTGCTAACTTTCATAATACCGCAATTTTGAAAGCACTGGCAAAATAATAATGAAAAGATCTCAAAAAGTGATCTAAACAAGAATGCAATTATGACATAACATTTGTTCAAATGCTTTTTATCTACTTACACATTAGCACCTTTCCCTGAAGGAATTTTAATTAAGTAATTTATGCTTTTAATTGGGTGGAAATACCTTCATGCATCAAGTAGGCAACTAGGCATATCTATCTTCTGTATATTTTAAAGAAGCAACTGACTGGCCGATTGACTGAACGATCAACGCACAGCTGAAACCGCTGGGTCTTTAAAGCAGGATATTTAGCACAAACCTTAAACAAGGAAAGGAATTTTAGGAATTTCATCCCTTGTTTTTACCTAAAATCATCAAATGATTCCTTCTACGCAGGGTGGGACGGGGTCCTTTTAGACTTGTACTGACTAAAATCCACTGATAGCCCTTTACCCGTTGCACGTTGCAGGGTCATAGTTACCTGTTGAGAATCAACTGACTCGGACTGTTGAGAATTCATCTACGGAGTTGTATGCATGATGAAAATTGATTTAAATTTTATCGACTAACTTGAAATTTCAAGTGTAGACTTATTTGTAGTATATAATTAACTGGCTTTGGATAATTATGTCGTTTAATGGTGCTCGCAAAATCGCAACAGCTATTTATGGAATTACAGAAAATATAGAACGTTAATTGCAACGTCATAATAAACTATGGTTGTATCAGAATGTTTTTCAATTTGAATCGATTTACAATATTGGCATTGTTCCAGGGATTAAGACATAGCGCAAAAGGAAAAATGGGCCACTCTATATTTTTAAATTTTATAGATCTGTTGAACAAATTATTACTAGTAGTCGTAGAGACGGTGTGATTTTATGGCGATTAAAAAATATGTATTTATATCAGTTATCTTATGTTTCCCCACAGTTTCTCGGATCCTATTGCTGGTAGCGTTAAGCCTGATGTTATGACAGCCTATAGAATTTTTCAATTCGAAGCATTAGTTCCTGAGATTAGCGCGTCCAACCAAACAAACTCTTCAGCTTTTTTTTTTATCTCACATATTGGTTTTGATGAGCGCTAGAAGTTCATAGGATATTTAAAACGGTCTGTTCTAAAACAACGAGAGATGCATATTGTTAAAATGAACCTTGACATAGTAGATACCGCAACATGTCCTAGAAACATAATACAAACGCAGTTGGTTTCACTCACAATATTTGTATCTATTTAGTACTAGGTTAAAGGTTTTAAGCTGTCTTTTGCAACTATATCCTAAACTAAACGCGATTCTGACTTCACCTGCGTAAAATAAAAGTAGTTTGTAAGAGTAGGCCCCTTACCTCTTTTAAATTTTTGTAAACGCACCCAAAACACAGGAGAAATTGTTGGTGGGAGAAAACGTTTAAAAACTTAGTAATGTGACAGAATAGTGCTGTGATCAGCCTATAATATTTGCACCACTGGGACACAGGCCTCCTCTCTGTGAGAGGGAGTGGGCCATAATCCACCACATGTGTGTGGTGGTGGTCTTATTTTTGGGTAAAAATAAGAGTAAACGAGACATCTAATTTAAAGCCTGATTTAAGATAACTTCTTTCTGAGGAATCACGTTTTTAATACAGATGAAAGTTATATCTTCATGTAACTTTTTCCCAAAAATATTGGGGTTGGCTTCCAGTTCAGGTTGCAGCTACATATCATAACTGCGTACCCGATATCTACAACCACTGGGTTACCTAGCTAACTGTAGTATCTACTGGGTTATGTGACTATTGCAGAATCGATCCTAAATATACTTTTAGAAGTCAGCAGAAACTCGAACGTGATCTTAAAAGGTTTTCTTTCACTTTGGAAATAAATAAACTGAAAGAATCCGTTAAAGATTTTAAATCTACCTACGTTAAAATAATTCTGACATGATTGTGATGAATACAAATGATTCACCTATAGATAATTCACCTATTCATTCCTGTTTGTGTTAAGTCAAAATTATTTTCTTTTAAAATGTTCTTTGCTTTTTCTTTAGACGTTTTATTGATTACTCCCATTTAGCATTAATTAAATGTGTGACTGATACATTTTTATTAAAGTCTAACCGTAGTACTTTTAGGTATTCTTGTTTGGTGTTGTTCTAGTCCTAACTTTTAGTAAGTATAATGAAAAAATGTTAAAACAAATAGGTATATGGTTTTATTAGATAGTATCTCAATTTGTGCCAATATTAGGTACAACTTGTTTCTATTATAGTACCTATACTATCCAGGTGGCGATGTTATGCTCTTATGTTATTTTATGTTTAAAAAACATTTAGTCGCAGTAGGTACATTCAATGTCAATCAGTTTGAATAATGTTATAATTTACTGCCAACGATATTACTATAGGATTCCAGTGTTATTAGATACGCGTGCTTGTTATTGTCATAACATCTATCAAATTATTAACTCAATTAATAATACAGTACATCGAAAGCAAAATGTATTTATATTCAACAGATACCGTTAAGTTTCAGTCCTTCAGTAAATCCGATTTTCAGCGCTAATCTCAACCGCAGATCGATGAAAATATGATTGGAATAAGGGATAAAATTTGCTAATCTCGCTAGGATCGTCGCTTCTAAGCGAAATTGATCATCCAGGTCTAAGGACCCAACTAAGCTTCCTAAGATGCTCTGAATCATACAGATTTCATCAGGAGAAGTTCTGGAAGCACAATTGTCACAACACCACTCAACTCTTGGATCCAAAGGTGACTTCGGGAGTAGTATCCCCACACATTCCTTGTTGAAACACTTCAGAGCAGACAGTTTCGTTCCCATCTCTGTAGTATCTTTGCAACGTTCACACTTGCACCAGAAATGTTTGGTTTTATAAAGTTGACATCTTCGTGCTGGAGTGCACAGTAGGAGCCCCGTGTAGCACGTCAGGATCTCTTCTCCGACTTCAATGTCCCTCGCAGCGTAAACTGCCATAGTGTAGTCGTTGTTGAACACATTTCTAGTATTTGGCACACAGCTGTGATTAAGGAACGCTGATAATGGGAACAGTCCTCGTAAAGGTATTTTTCTGTCATGTGGGTTGTTGGCGATTCTGAAGGAATTAATTTGTATTATAGAGTGAACTAATTTAATGAATGAGATCTGATCCTCTGGTATTTCATACTTCGTACACAATATTTCGAGCTCTTCGAACTTAGTATTGACGGTGCAGCTTTGCAAGATAGACAGCAGTAACTTTTGTTCTTTCGATAAAAGTAAAAAACGCAAATAGATCTGCATTCGCGCGAGGACTCCTGAATCTCCGCTGCAACCAGCCTTCATATTCCAGTTGTTTGTAATGAAGTTGCATTCTGCTTCATGGGTTGCACTTAATTTGCAGTGTTCAGAGCAGATCATGAGGAAACATCGGTCACAAGAAAAGCACGAATCACTGACTTGGTAACAGACGGAGCAGTAGTTGTCTCCAGCGAGGTCAGCGCGGGCTGCTAACACCAGCGGCTTGTTCTTGAAGATGAGGGTGCCTTTCTTGATTGCTTGAGATGCGAATAAACCTCTTCCTCCAAAATTGGATCGTTTGATGGTCCAAATGGGTTCTGTGGGCTCTTCAAGGTATGCCATCAATAGAGCCTTTTCGTCGTTGATTGCTTGCGCCATATCGGATCTGTTGCTGGAGTGTTAGTGCGCTGGAAGGCATGGCGTTGGGCAGCGCGTCGCGGCTGACTGACGCCGCCATTCCACCGACTTGAATGTACATGACCTGCTATGAAAATAGCCACTGGAAATAATAAATCTCATTTGCTCCATGGAGCCAGCTCACGTGTCGAATCTGACGTAATGAACGTCAGTTTAGCGATTTATGTTTAGTTTACTATTGCACAACCTAAAAGCCAACGTTGAATGTTTAACTATCAATAAAAACTGTTCACATTGGCTGAGGAACAATGAAGGACTGTGAGCTTGAAAGCTTTTAGTGTATAGTTTGTAAATAAATATGTCGATAATTTCAGATAATAATGGTGCCATCAAAACAAGTGTACATTTCGTCTTACTACAAAAAAGTTAAACATTATGTTGAACACTTGTCTAAAAAAAGTGTTATTGGAAAAGGAACCTTATATCGTTTTGCAGTGGACACATTTTTTGGTCAAGCTGTCAACAAATGTAGATCTATAACTTTTTCTGTTTACACGGTTTCTTTTTAATTTTTTCAAAACTAATGTTTACATTCTTGTGTTTACCTAGGTTGTTGTACTACTTACTCTGACAGTCTCTCCCGTTCCGCTCTGGGCCAGAGTACTCATCAGATAACTTTATAACAGTAAAAAAAACATTTAACTTTCTTACTTGTAATAAAGTATTCTAGTTATAGGTAAGTATAACAAATAATTACCTCAGTCGACAGTTTGCGTGATTGCGTTAGCAGTTAAACTGATGGATACGTCAGCTTTGTCTTTTCATTCTCATGTCAGCGAAAAAATAAACTGCTTTAATAACAATTTGCTTTTTACACAAACCTTGCTTCAATTATGTGGGTCGATGTACTTACGTATAATTACGAGTACATTTACTCTGTTTTACGTCAACAGTAAGATATTCAAGACCAGGATGTTTACGTATTGGCTAACAGGGACTGTTTAATACTGACATGAGGTATTTATTAATCAGAGCGGTCAAGTTTATAATTGGTTGGAATTCTTTGTGTAATTATATTAGGAATCAATGCTTTACAGGTGGTAATTATATTAGGAATCAATGCTTTACAGGTGGTAATATAATTTGGAGAACAGTTGCTAAGGTAAGCAAAGCAATTGTTCACCAAATTATATTACCACCACTTCAGCCAGTATTTTAGGAATCAAACAACAATTTATTTGTTTCCTAAAGTACAAAAAGAAATGGCTGCATGATTAATATTATTGATTAAAGTATTGAATTTTGGTTTAGTTGTTTTTTTTTTAATGAAACGTTGCCCTTCACTTGGAATTTCTCCTTTATGGTGGGTGCATTTACAAACACAGAAACTTACATTCACAAACACCCAGACCCGAAACAACTACAGCTAGGTTGTTATTCTGGGTTTATATAAATATATTTGATCCGTGCGCGGATCGAACCCGTGAAAGAATGCGCAGCAGTCGATCGCTTAGCCACTGCGCTATTCGGGCAAAATAAATCTATGAATTCAAAACAAAAAATCTATTTTTATCCAATATTTTTTAAAGGTATCTTAGATCTAAAGGTAAAGTCATGAAGAAACTTCTTACTGTAAATAGTTTACTTCTGTGCAATTTAAATGCCGAAACAATTAGATAATTAATCATTTAAATGAGTAATGGATACTTTGGCCCGATTTCACCGATGCTCCTGAACACTAATAGAACATCTGCTTACATGTGAAAATCCGTGCTGGCAATTCTTGAACGCGGTTTAGAGTGAGTTGCTTGATCAGTAGTTAATATAACTGCATATTGTTAAAATCCCACACATTTTTTAACGAATAATTAATTAATGCATAATTTAAACTGCCAATTTGTTATATTAACAATTTTTTTGTTTAACTACTGATCAAGTAACTCGCCCTTTTATTTTTCGTGGTTAAATTATCCAATGAGTCCTCGGGAACTCAGGGCGGGAAGGGAAAAACTGACAGACTTGTACTGACTAAAATCCACGGTGATCTTTCAATAATGTCAAGCAGAAGGGGGACGCCGTGACGCCTTGATACTGATTACACAAGATTTTAGTGCACTTGCACTCAGGAGTACTAAAATATCCTGTAGTATCTAGAAGACGTCACGGGACGTAGTTACTACGTAATTGGTTAAATCCTTGTTATCCTACACCTTTATTCTTACTTATACCTCTGGCCATGGGAACTTCCTGGATTGAATAAAATACACTTTATAATAATAAAATGTACTGTTTACCTGTTCTACAATGGCAAATAACTGTTTTCTAATATTTAACTGTTTGTCACCGTTTTATGAACAGCTATGGAAATCTTTTTATTTAAAAGCGTTACAATTAAATATTAATAATTTTTGTAAGTATACGAAGATTTTAACGGGACCCCCTCTGACGAGGCCCCCCTCTATACGGCCAAAGCCTACCGCGGTCGGGACTTAGGTATCGCATTACTGTGACCCCGGAACATAAAGGGCTATCGAAGGACACTGTGGATTTTAGTCAGTACGAGTCTCACAGCTCCTCCCGCCCTGCCCTGGTTGGGAGGACTCATTTGATGATTTTACCACGATAAAAAAATAAAAGGATACGAAGATTTGTACAAGATTACTTTGCTATTATCATTCGTGCCTATTCCGGTGTGGAAGCAAATATGTAGCTTACATTTCTGAATTACCGTTGGGAGTACAACTACAACATATAGGATATTAAGTTTTTGTCTTTAAAAATACTTATGTATAAGTACTGGAATTTCACTCAATCAAAAAATTTAATAACTATAAATAAGTATTATAGTTATTCTATATTGTAACTATAACGATAATACACAAGTTTTTTAGGAGGTTCCTCTCACAAGTAATCCGACCACCTGCCGGTTTGGACGCTGCACCCGGTGCTGGTGGACTGTCAATTTTTACGTTCTTTATGATTTGTAAAAATGAGTAAGGGATGGCGGTACAGGTCATAAAATAGTTGATGTTTCAGTTGTGTAGAACTATTAGGTAATCGGTAGTTTGTCTCCCCGTTTTTAAAGGTAGGCGCGCGACGCCGACGTCGGCGCCCATAATAGCATCAATGTTTGACGCGCTATAGGAAGTGACGCACTCTCACAGAGATCCACAATGTTACCTGTACTTGAGCAGAATATAATTATTGCAAAACTAAGTACCGCAAGCGTTTATCGACACGGTTGAAAGAACAATTAAGGGCTTCTGACGTCACTCCCCCCGATCGTTGATTAGTTTCACAACTTGCTCGTTTCCCATCAAACATTTTTCATTTCAGTTTTCATAGAAGAAAACACTTCAATGTCAAAATACGGTGTGTTTCAAAACATAGACGAGATAACGATAAACTATCTGTACCTATATCTGATTATTTAGATTGATCTTAACCTAAAAACGTATAATTTATTATTTTTCTAGTCTGTAAATGGAATATTTAGGAAAAACATCAAAAAGATAAATGTTAGTTGAAATATTTTAACAATGTAGCTTACCGTGCCAGCGATATCCTTCCACCTCTCCGAACGCCCATATCAAACGACACTGAAGGTCGATCACGATTTGATTAGTCTTTGGAACATATTTAGTTATTCGATTAATTAAAAAACTTTCTAAATCGTGTACACTCTCAAAGTTCAATGTGCCCATGAGACTACCGAGGGCCCCTTGTATGGCACAGACGTTTTCGTTAGGGACTCGCATCTCACATTGTAAACAGTGCCAGGCACTTGATGTCTTCAAAGGGTCTATGGGAAGTAAATATCCTGGACACTCCGTCGAGAAGCACTTCAGAGCACCGAGGAGGGTACCTCTTTCAGTGGGATCGGAACAACGATCACATTTACATAGAAAATGTTTTGTTTTATACAGGTGGGTCCGACGAGCCGGCGTACCCCATAAAAGTCCAGAGTAACAAGTAAATATTTCTGTCCCCGCTCGTATAGGCTTCACAGCTTTCACTGTCATTTGTAGGTCACTGTTGAAGTAGTACCTCGTATTCGGAACACAGTTGTGATTCATCAATCCTGACACAGGATACAATCCGCGCATGCTCATTTCCTTTTTACCGTATGAAGTGGCAATTTGATATGCATTAGTGTCTAGAGCACAACATGCCAACATCATCAACTGTTCTTCTTCTTCTGGTATCTCGTAATATTGCTTCAAGTTCCGAACTTCATGTCCATGTTGAGGTAAACTGTGTGCCTGCAGGGAAGACAAGAATATCCTTTGGTCCTTATTTAACAGTAGAGCCCTGATTGGAGTTAATGCGCGAGACATTACATTGGCATCAATTTCCTCGTCGGGCGTGTTGATTTTCCAGCGGGAAATTATACTGCAGTCGTTTAAATGAACGTTTGTATTCTGACACTGTCCTGAGCACAACAACAATGAGCACTTTGAACACTTAAAAAAAGTATCACTATCTAGCTTGCCGCACACCGTACATCCTTGTTCCACTGTGGTTCCAGCGCGTGGGCCGTAGATGAGGGGTCGGTCAACGAAAAGTACTTCACCAGGCAATATGTCCTCAGTAGCTATTAGCCCTCGACCACTTAAGGGCGATTCGTTGACAGTCCATTTACACGAATATTGTATGCCGTCGAACAAGTCGGTCAGACCGAGGTGTTCCTTCACCATTTGCGACAATTGCTCCAACGACAACATCCTGCCGCGACCCGACCGATGACGGCACTGCACTGCGCGCTCAATGCGAATATACAAATCAGCGAGTTTGATAACAGCTAGGCAATGATCGGTTATAAGTATAACATCGCCAAAAACGTACGCGATCTTCTCCGCAATTAACTGAGTCCGATAGAAGTGTGCCGGCGGCGTGGAGTAGGTACGTATACGGACCTGACGTATTCCTCACGGGCGTTGCCAATAACGTATAGATTATCAGGTAATTTACGTACGAGTTGTGTGCGTCGCTCGGCGCTCTCGTATCACACGACTCAGCGGTTACCTGAGCTCGTCCTACAACCGCGGGAAAGACGAGGACGTGACATCTGGGAAGAATTCATATGTCTATGGTTTAAATATAGGCCGCGTTGATTACTATTTTTAAATCAGTGTAAAATGAAATATATTAGCAGCTCAGTGCTTCGGTTAAATATAAACAAAAACATGTGTGCTACCACAGGATTTATTTAGTTGGTACAAATAAATTAATTATTGGTCTAGTGGAAAATCTCAATTAAAAAACTTGAAATAAATAGATAGATTTTTGACATTCATGCACTTACGTTATCTGTATATATTTATATATAAATCTATACATATTATAAAACAAAGTCGCTTCCCGCTTCCTGTCCCTATGTATGCTTATATCTTTAAAACTCCGCAATGGATTTTGATACGGATTTTTTAATAGATAGAGTGATTCAAGAGTAAAGTTTTTATGCATATAATATGCGTAATATAGTAGAGATTGCACCCGTGCGGAGCCGCGGCGGATCGCTTGTAATAAATACATACAACAAAAACTCTCTGTACCCATTTTTATGAATGAAACCTGGACGGAGGAGTGTAAATGCAATTTGGATGTGTTCGTTGATATGAATGATTGCAGAAAGTTTATCTTAGTACCCATTTTATTTCTTCTTTCCTATTTATTAAACATTTACTTCTGACTTTTAAAGTAGTATAACTTTTAAGTCCTTGTATCTAGTAAGGCATCTGCCTTAAATATATTTTTTACTGCAAATAAAGTCAACTAGCACCATGTTTCGTTTGATCGGCGATATTTTTCATTAACCCTATATGGTGACTTTAGGTTAGGAGACATTTTTTATAAAAAAATCTTTAGGCCATATCCTATCATGTGTGTATGGTGTACAAAATTGGTGAGCGTTGAAAGAAAAGTCACTTAACCTGGCAACTTATTACCATGATTGTCGAAGTACTTGCTTCAGCATGTTCATCGTAGCAGGACACGACACCCGTTCACGCCCTCGATGGCGCACACAAAGTGGCGTCAGGCTATGTAACCCGACCCACTCCCTTTGTTGTAGCCAGTCCCTACGCGGTGGTTCGACAACCTGACCAGTCTCTGTAACCACTTGAACTACGTGGACGTTTATGTGTTTATTAAAAAGTAATCTAAATGCCCAATAAACATCACTATCACCTCCCGAACATTTGCCACGGTGCCTGACGCGCAGTGATTACAGCAAGTGGTAGTTCCTCAGATATGCAAACCCTGTTTGAGGATCTCGAGGATGAGTGTCCGTGGTATTATTTCGATGGTTCTTACAAACTGCTGTTGGGAGCTTGCCTTTTTATATTCGGTTAGTTGCTAATTACTTCAATTTACGGCTAAATCATAACTCTGTTTGTTAAACAAGTCGTGAATCCATAAATTTCGAGAGAAGTGTCAGTGTATTTGCATCATTTATGTTAATGTGGGTCATAATTCAATAGGTGTGTTCGGGGTGCTGCTCAACGGTTGGCTTTTTGCCACATTCATCCACAGTCACCTGCTCGTATTTAGAAGTCATATTCTGGTACTTAATTTGTGCACAGCGTCACTTGGCCGAAATCTCGTCGGATTTCCGTTTGCGGGATCATCGGCTGTAGCAAAAAGGTAAAATGTTATTATGCAATGTAAATACAATAATTCTGAAAGTTTAACTAATACTACTCTATTATATGAATATTGTTTTAGATGGCTCTTTGGTTACTCATGCTGTCAACTATTTGCATTTCTGAATCAATTCTTTGGTGTCTTTCAAATGACTGCTATATTTGTAGCAGTTTTGGAGCGATATTTATTAGCAAAGTACTACAGACGTGGTACGTATCAAAAGTCAATTTAGTGTAATGTACTTTGTCAGTTGTCACAGCTGTTTTTATTACGGTTTATGTTATTATTTCAGAGAGATCACTTTATACGAGATTCTATTGGTCCCTGGTTGGCGTCAGTTGGTTCAATTCAGTGTTATTCGCCACTCCTCCTCTGTTTGGCTATGGAAAATATTCTTGTGACTCTACGGGAACCTCTTGCACGTTCCTCTGGCCGTCGACATCTTCAGGAGCTAAAAATATAGGATTTAGTATTCCTTATATCCTTATATGCGGTGTGATACCGGTTATTGCTGTGTAAGTGGACGATATTTTTGTAAAATAGCTTGACACTGAAATCGTATTATATGAGATGGAATAACAGGGTCTTATATTGTTGACAGATTCTATTATATGGGAAAAGCAGTTCGATTGGAAAGAATATTCTATAAAGGAGAACGTCAAAAGGAACAAACGCGGTTGACGCAGGTAAAACATCCTATGATTTTCATTCTACCTTATGTGTCTTCTTTTTTGTTAGAATTAACTACCTATTTGGCTAGTCATCTAACTAACTAATTGATGTACATATTACTACGTGTATTTAAAGTATTTCTACATACTTAGTTGATTCAAGAAGTAAAATTAACGTTAATTATGTATATTATTAATCAAGAGCCACCAGTTGGCAAGTACCTACATTTCCAAATGATTTGAATCCTGGGCCAACTGGAATTCTGGAATCTTTCCACGTGGGTAGATATTTATATAGAAAAGTTATAATTAGTATGCTATATTGATTCCAGACTATTCACGCTGTGTGCGTTGCTACGTTAGCATTATGGATACCAGCCGCCATTTTGGTTGGTTGGCAATGGTTGCCTTTACTTTTATACGGATACAGACCACATATTCCACCTGGTTTGGCAGTTATTGCACCAATAGCATCAGAGGTAAGGATACATTCCTGAGATATAGATTATTTAAAGGAATTGTTTATCGATCTGTGTTTAATTCGAACTATCTTTTCAATTTCAGGCAGCAACAAGTGTTCCAGTTCTTTGTTTCATAGCCGGTGACGAGAGACTGCGGGCTGCACTCCTCGGACGCATGCGCAGGCATTATGCCCTACTGCAGCCAGAAAGCGCCAAGCGTTACAACAGGGCTTAGCAAGATGAAGGGGAGCCCAGCACACTGCAGTCCTCAGGGTACCAAAGGTATTTCAAAAGACGGCCCTCCCAAGAATGATCAGCGTCAGTCCACGATGCTATACAAGAATTGTGTACACATTTGAAATGTATATCCCTACGCTTATAATAAAAGTTTAAGTTCCATACAGAGTTACTTGTATTTTAATCTCAAACATTTAACTGCGTTGTAGCTTACCGAGTTGGTACATTGACGTACTATTCTTCTAAGTACTTGTAGTAGAACAAAAGGTGAGGTAGAGCATGAAATAACTGGTGTAGTAGTTGAAGACACAAGATGCAACTTGAGATCCAGGTGTCACACACATCAGGATCTTAACGAATCTTGCCACATGTCTTTTAGACTCGTCTAGTGCATAACATTGACATCTTTTACCTCCATTTTCTGATGGTGTTTGAAATCTCCGTTCTTCCGTTTGGAGTAGATACTTCAAATTAATTGATAGTAAAGATGACATTGATAAAATATAGTGAGAGCCACGAAGACATTTGTGTTTGGAAAGAAGTATTTAGTAATGATGAAAGATTTGTTTTGCATCAAGGATTTTTTGTCACAGGTAGTTAAATCTTTACATGATTACAGTCAGTCGCTTCAGTTAAATTTCTTTTCATTGTGATCTAAATCAGGATCTTTTTCTCGTTATAATTACTTAGTCATGTCTTAATTTTCAGGTTTCTTGTCAATAATATTCAGTTTCTGGTTAAGTGTAACCCTCCTGTGTTCAAACCTTCGTTTTGATGACAGCTATCGTAATTTGGCTAATTTTATCATGGCCGCGTGCATCAGACGTATTGTCCCGATGTTTTTGCATCTGCCGCTTGTCAAATACATTGAAACGTGAGTTGGAAGGGAACATTTTATTTGCATTGGAATACCCTTTGTTTATTCATGTAGTCCTTGTAATACATTTAGATTGTGAAGGTCCCGTAGAAGCTAGTGCAGTAAAAATGCAAATCAGTACGTATCTGATTAATTTATTTTTGTGTTACTAGTGTTACACAACACACTCTTTTGTCTGGGTCAATTCACAAAGCAAACCAGTTTGTTTTGTGTTTTCTTTTGTTACCATGTTTATAAACAACGGTTATTCTTTAGTGTTTCATCATTAAAGTATTTTTAATCCGGCCGGTAATTCTTTGTCACTCTTGATAGTGTACTGACCTTTCAGTTTGTGCGGATTTGAAACATTCTCTTGTGAACTTTTTGCTTTCTTGGAGACGTTTTTGGCAGTGTTCGAGGTCGAATGCCTAACACACGTCTGTATTGAAAGATATGTTGTTGCAAAATACATTACTAACGGTGAGTATTTCATTGTTTTATGCTGTTGTACGTTTATTATGTTACTAAATTATACTTGCTTCATTATTTTCAAGGTTGGCAGATACAAAAGAAGCATTACTACTTGTATGTGTGTCTTTGTGTGTTCTTTTCTTGTCTATACTCTGTACCACCTTTGTTCGGAGTTGGACATTTTGGGTATGATTTCCAATGCACATCATGCACCTTCGATATGGTGTTACCAGAGACATGGCAGAGGAATTTCATCGTGGCCATTTTTGTTCTACGAAGCGTCAAGCCTGCTATCGTCATGTAAGTATGGGTAGTTTGTTTTTAATTGTTTATTATGATAAAGTCCATTGGCATTCTGCAGTAGGTCAACATAACTATCAATCATTATTAATTAATTAAACCAATTTGCGTCTGCATCGAACTGACTTGAGTTAACTAACTAAACTAAACCAGAGAGGCTTAACTTGCCTAATGCAAATTAGTCATGTCAATTAAATAGCAATTCACATTGGGAGTAGAAGACAGCTTCGATTTATAGTGGCACGCAATTAGTGCTGTATACAGTGGCAGAAGCTATCAACAACGTTACTATTTTAATTGTTCTCTTTCGAAGTTGACCCAATATCCTCAGACAAAGGGATATGATTAAAAAAGAAGCTAGATCTGAGACTCTTGATATTTTTCAGGACAATGATGCTGATTTGGGCACGCATGTTGGAGAGAAAATTGTCGGGTTCTGTGAGGAATCAGAATTTTACTCTGGTGAGTTTCAAATCGCGTAGCTTACCGTAATATTACGAAGCGTAGATAAGGAACAAAAGCTTTGTCTATCTACCTGTTATACAAAAAGAGCATGAACGGGATTGCCTCATTCTGAGCAAGCCGTCCTGGTTTCAATTTCTAGATAAGGCATAGAGTTATTGAGTTTTCCTAGGAATTTCTCAATAGCAGTCAATGAGACTTGAGTGTCTGGTTTAAGGAGATAGAATCGCTTCCTATTGGCGAAATGAGGGTGTACTATTAGGTAGAGGTATTCCATGAGCAACACCCAAACAAAGCACACCTACTCCAGGAAGCACACCTACGAATATCCCTCACATAGTGCGGGGTCTAAGAAATAAAAATGTTGATAGAAGAAACTATTTGCTTGACATTTCACCGATCACCGATCGGACATAAAATATCAAATTTAATTTGTAAACGTTTATTCCAGAGTGTAACAGTTATAACACTGGTAAGCTTGCTGTGTTGGACACCCATCGCATTGATCAGGGGCAGCGTGGTGATAGCACAATTTATGTATGTGGATGAACTGCCTCTACCCTCAGCAGCCTATATCACATGGGCAATGTGGATCCACTGGGTAAGCTTTGTACACGCGAAATTGAGTTGACTGAGTTTGTTGACACGAAGTTGATTGAGTTTGTTTGTTACGCGCTCACCACTAAACTGCTGGACTAGTTTTGATGTACAAGGGTACACAACAATGTGATAAATGGGAAACTTAAAATTGAACTAACTTAGCTGTCTTAGTTTTCGAAAATGTTTTCGGAAAACTTGTTAGACTTATACATATAGGTATGTATTGTACTGCTGACGCGCATGAAGTTCCTTTCATTCATTCATTTTCGTGTGTGGATGTGGCCATCCTCTTGTACCAGAGTTAATAAAGCCACCTCTGGAAAATCAACAGGTATGGACACTGGTTTGACATAAAGTTCCTTCAAAATCGGTTCAGTCTGTTCGCAAGTTAGTATAAAAATGTCATACAACATATACGTTCTTCACTCAACGACCTGAAACGTACGTGTGAAACTCTGGCTATAATTACAAACTCGTGTAACACACGTCCCACGTCGCTTCAGCGATCCATTGAATAGTAGGTGCGTACGTCTTTGGTACGTCTGAAATGTTACGTAAGTATTTATGATGATTGACGTGATTGTGTAATGTGCAGCGGTCGCAACTTATCAAATGTCAATACATCTGTGACTCACGGTGTGAACATGATGGAGTCTGCCAGATAATTTACTATCATTCTAATAGATGCTTTGATTGTAAACGTTAATAATAAATCTAAATTAGTACAGTCGCGAGCATTAAAAATTATTTGTTTGATTGTTTTTATAGTAATTTTACGTTGTTGGTCTGTACCAACAACGTAAAATTGGCAAACGCCAACGCCAGTAAACGCCAGCACATCAAACTACCACAGCCTGTCAAATTCCTTTAATATGTTTTATACCTTATTACAGTAGTGGAAAGTTAATTTTCGATTGGTAAAATTTGACAGGTTCAGGTAGTTTGACCTGCTGGCGTCTGTACATAACGAACCTATACGAACCGACTTTATTAGTCGGCCAAAATTTAATAGTAGAAACCTAAACTTTTGAATAGCTCTATGAAAAAAAATCAAATTTAGAGTCGCTTTTAAACAGCACTCCTAAGATAACCAACTGGCCGTGGGTCTTAGTGGTCTTGGCTGTGATTTGTAGATCTTCAACAGTCGTTTCTGAAAGTCAGAAGCACGAAAGTCTGACAACCAGTCTTACCACAGGGGTAGGTATCGTAAGATAGCAGTTCAGAATTCAGAATGCTGTTGCTCTATGTAAATTACTGGTATTCAGTTCAGCTGCATTCGGTACGACCAGGCCGATGAGGATATTTAGAAATATTAAAAATCACTGGACTTACGTTTGTTTTCAGGCGGCGCCTGCGCTGACATCAGTAGCACTGTTTCTGGTCGACGAACGTGTGCGCGGGAAAATGTTCCGTTTATGCGCCGTGGCGGGACGTAAAGACGAAAATGATAACAAGAAGCACTAGATTTTATGTTAATTATTTGTTTTTATATGTCACAGTCATATAAAATATTGTTATAAGTACCCTTACTTACATCTTGAGATATTTAGGTACATGTATTTAAAAACTTAATTTCCAATGTTAATCAAGAAGATTTTTCATAGTTTTCCAAATAAATGACTGTAATAAAAGCTTCTTTTCATCCCTTTTTAATGAAAATTACGTGGAGTAATAAGAATGGTTTTGCAAAATAATTACTAACTCTCACTTTTCCTCAAAATATTCTTACCAATCAACGGTTTTTGGCTGTATAATAATATAGTAAGATGTTTCCTATCGTCCTTTGTTAGCACGGGGTAACAGTAAGTGACTAGATTTAGACATTTTGGTCTGTTTGAGTTTCCTCTGACAACAAAAAGTGTTGAAATACAGTTTAATTAAAAAATAATACGTAAATTGTTGACTGCAGAAAAAGATAAGAAAAGTAATAGGAATCATATTTTTTTTCATCTACCTCAACACATTATTTCCAAAATACGACTCTTCGACTTCAGAAAGCTGGAATTAGCAGTGGTGACCTTCAGAAAAGTAGGTACCGAGGGTAAGAAGACTATTTTTTTGTCTTTGTAAAATCATCAAATGAGTCCTCCCGCCCTGCCCTGGGCCTGGGACTGTCAGATTTGTACTTACTAAAATCCATCGATGTCTTTCAGCAGCCATTTGTGTACCGGAGTCGCGGTATACGTGTGTCCCGCGACCAGGGTAAGAAGGCGGGATTAACTACTACCTATGAAGTTGTCTTGGATTCTACACCGAAAAGAAAGATAGCAGAAGAGTAGTTCCCTCTATACAAGCAGGCGATAGGTGGATAATATAGATTACTATTAGAAGGCCCTTTAGAACAATGCTATAAGCTAATATTGCTCATTCATATTGAATCGTGTAGCTGTGTACCTACACACCATGGCACATTCATTACATAGGAATTAATGAAGGTCTCAATGCGAAGGCTTTATTGCACATGTGATCATTGTAACAATTACATACCTATTTCCTCAATTAAGTACACGTTTATTGCAAGAAGTACATTTTATAATAGGTAATAAAACATAAATATGAATTATTTATCTATCAATAGGTTAAGGATATAAATACAAAAGACACACACAGTTTAAATATATTATAATTTTAGATATTTATGTATAGTATACATAATAGTAACATTAAATAATGTATGAAACCGTATTAAATACGATTACATGTTTGCCAACAATATAATACAAAGAGAAAAAGATTTGTACGAAGAATATTAGCGCAGTCCAGTTACATAGTATGACACATTGTATGATTTTCTAATTCAGTCGAAATGTACATTACATGTATATTTTAGTGAAGGAAAAAACTGAATTCAACCTAATTCCTAATCGACAAATTATACTACTGAACACAACGTGGAAAAATATTTCTACGTAAAGAAAACAATAGAAACAGCCAAGAAAATGGAACAGCCGCCGTATCATGCATGATTAATTATTTCTAAATTTTACAAAAAGCACTACATGCCTTTACTAGGTACTTTGATGACATCACATTCTACCCACGATTGGTCCACAGTAAGGCCATATATTATGGAGTAAAATACACGCACACAATACAGCACGACTAGTTGACACTTCCCAAGAAACTCTTTATGTATTCAAATTGTCCATTGATAGTGCCAAATAATAGCCAAGTTCAATTTTATGTGTCCGCTCTCCTCTCATCTCTAAAATTAGGACTACTATGTACTTTTTACAGTTATCCTATTAATGTAATAAGTATTTGCATTATACATAGATTTCTTTTTTATTATTATATACCTACTGGTACTTAAAACTACTTAAATCAATCGGTTGCAGTTCATAGGAAACGTAGATATTATAGCGGCACTTCATTATTATAAAAGTTTTAAATTAGTCGAATTGAAAAGATGAAAGTGTAGATTTATATTGCACCTTTTTTCCTTATTACTAGCTACTGACACATCTCGCACGCACACACAACACGTCCTCTGGAATGGGCTCGATAGTCTTCATCGAATCGCTCGTCGCATTCATCCATCGCCGAGATATTTACAAAGTCACAATCTTCGTCATCACTAACATTATAATTATTTTCCTCATCTATTATTGTAGATTTGTATACCCTGTTGCTGTAGGTGTCGGAGCTGGAGGCGCTCCGCGTGGAGGGGCTGCAGAGCACAATGACGGGGCAGCCCCCCGCCACCCCCGCGCCCCCCACACCGGCCTGCTATATCTGCTCCAGCGCTGTGCTCTCATCCCACTGCCTCCGGCTTTGTCTCCTTTCGATCACGGGGATGAAGAACAGAATCAACCCACTCAGTGATATCGTACCGCCTGCTACATAAAAGCCAGGCGCGTATGAATGGAGCGTGTCGTACAGCCACCCTGGGGGACAGAAAATAATAATCAATTGTTATTCATTTACAACGACGAGTCTTACTAACAAATCCACGTGTATACCGTAGATATTTTACCTGCAAATGGCGGCCCTATTAGGGAAGCAATTCCTTGGAACAGTAGTAATAATCCAAATGCGTTTGTGAGCTTTTCGATACCTAGTAGATCCACAAGAACGACTGAGGTCAGCCCTACATATGCACCGATGCAGAAGCCAAATGTGGTAGCATATAAAGCGAGTCCCCAGAACTCCCAGCAGACCATGGCCATTGCAGTACCTGAAAACAATTTCTTAGTTAGATAATTTGAGGCTAAGATAATGGTTATTAAAGAAAATGAATTCGATATACATACCAATACCCGCGATTGTAAGGCACACATTATAAGCCAGCAAGCGGTTGACCCACGGCTTATCACTTATGTAACCAAGAATTATTCTTCCCACCAAGTTTGATCCCCCAATTATAGAAATAAGATAAGGTGGATTCTCAATTCCTAGCGATTCGCTCATTGGTACAGTGTAAACATACGGTATATAAAAGCCGATACTAGTCAAAAAGTTCGATATAGCGAATAAGATGAAAATTGGATCTACAAGCAGTGACATATCCAGCATTTCTCCGAGAGCTGCTTTAAATTCTGTTGGGCATGGCAACCAGCTACATTTGACTTCTGGTTCTTCTTTCGTGCTGACTGCGGTGAACACTCTCTCAGGTGACGTTGATCTGAATCTGGCTAGACTTGTCATGCTACCTTGGTATAAGACGTCCGGCCTTTGCATGATCCCACTGCCGTGCCGTGAGGGAGGTGGCTTTTGTTCATGGGGTTTGTTTAAGGCAGGCTGGGAGAGGGTCAGTCTTGCAATATCATTATCATCAAATTTCCCATTTGCTCTTAGAACGTGTTCTGTACTTTGAGATCTTTTTAGTGGAGACTTGGCTTGTTTAGATAACATAGGTTCTGTTGCTGGTGTTTGCGGTATTTCAGGAACAGGTTTAAATATAAGGCCTAATGGCACACAGTTCAGTATTAAGGCACCGATGATAGCCATAGCACCGCGCCAACCGTAGTTTTCTATTAAAACTGATGTGATTGGTGCAAATAGGAATGTTCCGAGTCCTGACCCGCATACTGCGATACCTGGAAAGAAAGACATCAAACTTTAAAGTTCTGTTTCTGACCCTAGAACTGCCAGTACAGTTGCGATTGCTGTTTTTGATTTTGTGAACAAAAATATTTACCAGTGGCAAGACTTCTGTAGCGCTCAAACCACACAGTGACGCTGACGATAGCCGGCAGGTAGATGAGGCCGAAGCCGAAGCCGGTGCCGACGCCAATGGTGACGATGAGTGTGAGCACGTTGTTGGCGAAGGCCGACAGCACCACGCAGACCGATGCCAGCAGTGCCCCCGCCACCGTCACCGCGCGGCAACCCCAACGGTTCACGAACGAACTTGATATTGGACCTGTAAATTGGACACACATATCATTCTATGTTGGTTTTTTTGCATGTCTATTGACAAATAAAAATATATATTCTTAATTATAATTTCGCTAAAATTAAACCAATTGTACTTGAATACAGTATTTAAATATCGGTCGTTTTAGTTAGTCGGTGGCCTGACAGTCTGATAACCGGACTTACCAAGGGTATTGGAGGTCAGATACCGGATTCGACTTTAACGTAGTTGAACGGTAAAAGGCAGGCAGGTGATGCCTACTTGTATTAACATAACGCATGTAATTCTTCAAGGGTTAGTCAAATTACTACGTGCGGTGAATATATACTAGGGGATCAGAATTTTGGCTGCGACGAAGAGGATTCTGAATGAAGAATCTCATAACACAGCTCCACCTAGGAAACGATCCTAGGATCTCAAGCAAAGCGGCAGTGCATGAGGTTATTAAACGAGGCAGTCAACTGAGCTGATTGAGCCTAGGAAATTAATATCTAAGTAAAATAATTAAGTCCTGTTCAGAGATTAAACTAATTGCTTTGGAGTCATTAATAATTTAGAAGTTCAATTTCCTGCGATAACCATTAGCCTAGATTTTTGCTTGTGAATAAACGCAGTGTTTGGTATCATGCTGTTTTTGTTATCTCGCACATGCTGCAAAAGACCAGAGTTCGAAACATAATTATCAGCTAGTCAGATGAATAACTGCAAAATGATTCATCTGTTTTAACATTTAGGTATTATAAATAAATGTTCCCCGGACTTTACTGAAAGATAATGGAACACTATTTGCTTTACATGGTGAAGTCAATTTACCGAAAGAAACAGTGTAGATACAAGGATTTAACACTACATCATTTGGGTCGTGTACGGTCGGGTTCTAACACATCTACTCTGATAGCATCATTATTTCGGTCGCGTTGAATGTTCACAGCTACAATGGCGGAGTATTAATTTGATTACTTACCCGAACTAAGTGTGACCCCTACGAGGATCGACACGATCCACGCGGTCTTGCCTTTGCCCTCTTCGAAGTAGGTCAGGAACTCTGCATAGAACACGCCGAACGAATACGTCATGCCATCGGCTGGAATCAGAAACATTTCACGTCGTTATTGACTCATAAAGCAAAGTTGACCGGCGAGAAAAGATGCAATAAATAAAGAGAGAATTAAAAATAGTTCGCGCAAAAATAGTTTTGTAGATCATATAGAGAGAAGTTGCCATAGTAGAAAAATAAATAGTGTGCAATCATCAAATATGATGATAAAACATATTATGATGAACATAAAGGCTACAACTAAGTGTTGTTCAAATAATTCGACAGACTGCATTCCAGCGCTATTTTTGTTATCACCAATTTTAAAACTATCCAGTTTTTCGACAGCATGAATTATAAGAATGGTTACGCATCGCGTTCGATCCGTCTCCGTGAAAACATGAATAAAAAAAAAACTCGGAACGAATTGGAGATTCACGAATGACGGAAAGAAAAAGGATGTCGGAAATCTGATATAGTGCGTAAACTACCCTGCAAATAGTCCTATGGTTACTTAGGAACGTATTTTCAGGGAATCGGGTCGACGTAATGCGTAGCCGTTCTAAGATTGACGAAAGTTAAACAACATAGACCCCATAACCACCCACTCTGTCAACGGCCATCTATCGCTCGAGTGTGTACAATAACGTCACATTTCATGACAAACTAGGTTAACATGATAGGCATATGCAGGTACAATATCGATGGAGTATGGAAGTGGGAGAATACGACCACTACAAAACAAAGGCACGCTCTGACAATAGGACGAGAGATGACGTCAAAGAGGCTTCCTTTCCCATTCAATGACACGAGAGAAAAATCTGTACTAAAGATACGAGAAATTAAAGATCCGGCGCAGAGCGTGGCTTCTTAGGAAAGGTAAGTAGCCGAGATGAAATATTTATTAGCGCAAGCTGTTAGTGCTGAGATTCTCTTTCTTAGCGAAGAAATTGTTCTCCCTGTACAAGCACTGACTTTCATTATAAATACATACAGCACTTTCAGCAACGTGGACAAAGAAACGAAATTTAGCAAAGGTGATTTACTCTGATGCCATAAGATGATTCCATAAGATTTAATTCGTATCATCAGATCTAATGGTACAATATTTTAACAAAAAATGCATATTCAAATTGCTAACGAATAAGGTTTTCAAATGAAATCATGCGGCTTAAACGACAAAGTTAGAATTTGAGTGGCCATCTCAGTTTGTAACCTGTGAAAAAACCGTGGTAAGAATATCGTCAAGTTATCTTCAGAGCTGTGACATCTACAAATTATTGGCTTAACTTAGTAAAGAACAGACGAAAACGACATCGGTCCTTGTCTTAGCCGTCAATGATACTTAATTTCGTCGTTTATGTAAAAGAGATACCTACATTTTATGTTCAAATAGACTTCAGCGGTTAAATTGAATGTCTCGTGGAAGATTAGGTCTCAAAGAGAATTAAGTACAGTTATTGTAAGTAAAATAGACTTTTATGCCTCTGACTGCATGGAATTTGAGAAACATTTGCTGTTTTTTAAGAAGATCGTGTGTTAGGTATCTCAAGTTTAAGAGAGAATAATTCGGAGTGCTATGCAAATACGATGTCGCGTGTTGTCGTCGGAATTTCGCTGTTTATTAATAGAAGCAGATCGAGCAAAGCATTTATTTGTGTGCTAAAATTAAAACGTAAGTATCAGCTGTTCGTGTTTGTGATTTTAATCTACGAGGAGGTTGAGGGAAATGAGTTTTCATGTTACTCATTATGCTGTACGCTGGAAGCTTCCATTTCTGACGAAATTATTCAAGTAGACGCTTCACGCTGGAGTTTTTGATATGCGTGTAATTAGGGCTTTGGTATCGAATTAGAAAGAGCTATTTCGTGTATATTATGATTATACGTAGTTATTAAATCTAAATATTATATGTATTTGTACCTAATATTGCTAAATTTTGATTATGAATAATAGTAAAATTAATTTGTTGTCACTTCTCCCATTTAGTTTAGTTGGTACGTTCAGTATTACAGTATATTTATTGTATTTTTTATTTATAAACTTTCTCTTACTGTTTATATCCACTGCACTACCCAAAGGTAGATTGGTAAACCTAAGGTATTATGTCCATCTTTTATTCAGTTGATGAATGTAGTTTTAATAAAATTAATAATGCCGTATTGACAATCCATTTTATGTGCATTTTGGCTATGATCGTTCGATCGAGAATGTTTTGTTGTGTCACAAAATCATGATAAGCTTCACGTGATAAAAAATTATCTATCAATACGTTTGACATGAAAGAAGACACGATAAGAATCGACGATAACGGATGATCTTGTCAAAAAGATTCTAGATTAAAAAGATTACAATCAGTTTACTGCTAAGATTTATTTATTTTCGGCAGGGTTGCTAGGCAAACTTAATTTTAATATTGTACGAGCTTGAAAGCCGAAATATTAATCATGTCAGTTCTATATTTAATATTATTTCTTTTCGGAAATGTGTTCTTACAAAGGAGTTAGATAAGATGTTTGTTCATATACGCTAGTATTATATTATCTGTGGTTCATAAGAAACATGTGCTTTGAGTGGCCAAATTTCTTCCCTCTATTCTGTATTTAAAGTATCTCATAAAGATCCCAGCATTCCCAAAGTTTGGAGAATATTGCCAATAATCGCATTAATACCCTGTAACAGAATGTTAACTTTGTTGTTGCTTTGATTAACTTTTGTACGTTAATCCGGGATCATTCTCCCATAAGCTTCGCGTATTACAGTTTATCTTACAGCTTTCATATCAAATTACAAAACAGGCATTCAGGGATTTGAAAGAAGGTGTTCGTGTATTAAATATTTCAGTGAACTTGGCTGATGGATGATTTTTGTAACTCCATACAAAATACATTTCGGTATAAAGACACAAAATGATATTTATTTCATTTTCCCGGAAAAGTAATTCGAAGTGAAAGATCACATAAATATGTAATGGAAGAGAAAAAAATATTTAGAGGTCGATGTCAGATGATAAATTGACACTTTGATAATGGTATTTTGGTTCATGTGGGTTTTGATTTTTTGGGTTGACTGAAACAATCCCTTTTCACTGTCCGAGTTCAATGAATAACTTATGATGTATCGGCCAGGGCAACCCACAAAGGTATTTCACTGTTAGTCTCAAAGTAGGTGACATTTATTTTAAGTGCTAATTTTATTTATTATGTTAAGTTTAACCATTTCTCGTATACATTTTCGTTTTTGCGAATACCAAGTACCTAACTTACACAAAGTCTTATAAAATATAAATGTCTAACTAGGCTGAACTTTTTAGCCTCTGTATATAACGCGTCGTATTCGTGACTTAATTATATGTTCCTTATTATTTATTTACGAAGAAATGTTGAGCTCAAGGGAACGAAACGTCTGACCTTGCTTGCTTCATGTTAGAGCGATGTCACGGATTCACCATTAATGATTTTCAATTACGATATTTATATTCGGAAAGGTTTCATGTCATGGCTTTCTTTGGCTCAAACTGAGGCCCTAACATAATATTTCACGTTTTTGTAACGTAAAGTAAACGTTAATTTCAGGAAAAATTATTGTATTTCCTCGTCGGTGTCCTAGAGGCGATTTTACAATTTTCCATACAATATACCTACGCAGTATAGGTATACTTTTACGTAAGCTGTACAAAAAATACAGAAACCTTTTTATAAGATCTCAGATCGCAGCAATAATGCATACTGTTTCCTGTGCGATAAATTATACAAATTAAATATCTAGTATACTAGTATTTGTTTCTAATATAAGATTTATTGAATTGCAAGTAGATTTAATAGCGATATTGAAATGAACTAGCAGACTTGCGTAGTTAATTACAGACGAGGTCGTCGGCCCTCTAGGTACATGTAAATAATGTCAATAGATACAGATTGCTCCAATACAAATAAGTTTATTAAATTCCTGCGCAATGCCTACGCAAGATGGCGCGTCGTTTCATTTCATTAGAGTTCTGTTTCGTGTCCCAAACGTGAAATAAAAAATATCCTCTTTTTTACAGGTAGGTACCGTATTACTGATTGGGAACCAAAAGCTATAATGTTAAGTGTGTCTCGTATCCCTAATCCTATCTATAGAAAATAAGATTAAGAAATTGAATTCTTACTCTCTCTCTATCGTACATATATTTATTTGCAAATATTTAAACAGATACACAGAAACCGCTAGAGCTTGTAAATGATGATTAGGAGTATGATAACTGTAAAATTTCAGCCTGAACAATGATCATCTTTTATTCAAAAATAGGGTGATTTATCAGCAAATTTTGAAGGTCTATTTTTACACAATTCTGTTCCCCAGCAAAGCACTTCCCTTTCTTTCGACACTTCCTAGTGGTTTGGCTGGGAAGAAGAAGTGGCGGAACAAACTCCCCAGCAACACATCTATCTGTACGGTTAGGGGAACCATGATTTTATACAATTTTGTACAACATTAACATTACTTATTTATTCGAAATTACGTCCCAATTGGCGCAAAAAGTTAAACTAGGACCATCATATTGATAAAAGATTTATTCTCAAAGTCATCAATTCTAAATGCTGTTCAATAAAGTTTAATTACTTATTCGAACAATACCCATTCTGTTTGTATTGCAGCAAAATATCCGCAGTGATGCAGACTAAACCTGTGTAGTTCTACAGATATGTTATAAAACACAGGAGCGCCATTGTAAATGCTAGCTTGTCCTTGACTTCCGATATACGCAAGGCCCAAAATAGCAAAGAACGGCATTTGATGGGAGCGTTGGAGTTCTTTGAACTGTTCATTTTGACGGAAATTACGGTCACGGTCACGGTAATCCTGATCCCATGGCTCAAAATATAACTGGCAAAATGTGGTTGTACTACGGTAAGGGTGAAGTTGAGATTTCGCTATATTCCCACGTTTTTTATACACTCACTTTTCTTGTTTGTTTGTTTGTCGTTCCGGTTGGACTTTTGCAACTCATTTTTTTGGGGTTATGGACGCTTTTGTAATAGTTGTGAGCTCTAAAATAAACAATAATGATAAGATATAGAAAAATAATAACATTGAAATTTTCTCATCTTTGAAAAATTTTCGGGTATTAGAGACACATTCTGTTACGTTAGGGTGACGGTAACCCACAGTAAGACCCGTATATCGCATCGATTTACTCCCTAGTCTATCCTGAAGTCGCGGGACTAACGAGTAACCGTAGTCCCTGAACGTAAAGTGCTATTAAAGGACACAGTGGATTTTAGACAGTACATCTGACAGTTAATTTCGCCCTGCTTTCGGAGGACTCATTCGATTATTTTACCCCGTAAAAAAAGCCTGCCGGGAAAGATCATTTCATATCCAATATTGGTAACATTTATTTCAGTCTCAACACGAATAATTTCGAATTGGTATTCTTTGATGAGTTTTTTGATAAAAGTTAGTTGGCTCTCGATTTCGATTCGACTCAGTACGAAACTTAGTTACGAGTTTTATGAAGGATAAATTGGAGCGTATGAGTTTCAGGAATACTCTTTATACGAGAGTGCTGAAAAAGGGCAAAGATATTACTTAAATAAATATCTACTACTGTTTTATGTAATATAAAATCAGGGTTGGCATGATTCAAAGAAGTTGTTTTATTACAAAACACATGTTTAAAACTTTTCATCGCGGATGAATTAATAACAAATGAAAATAAATTAATTTTTAGGAGTCTAAATTGATAGATAAATCTTAACATAAAGCCATCTGAGTTTATGCCATTGCTATTTTATACATAGGTAGTTTCAACTTTTATTGGCTTTGCCTAGTAATAAAATATATACCAATATAATTTCAAATTAATTCTCTTTGCAAGTAATGCCTTAAATGAAAAAGAACAAAAATTAAAAAAAAAGGAAGTGTTAGTTAAGTATTTTTTTTGTTAACCTATATTGTTCCACTGCTGGGCAAAGGTCTCCCCCATAACCTTCCACTCTTCCCTTTGTGCGGCTTTCTCCGGCCAATCACTCTTGAATGCGTCTAGATCGTCACACCAGCGTTTTCTAGGCCTCCCTCGGCAACGACGCCCATCAGGCACCCACTGCGTAACGACTCTAGCCCAGCGATCCCTATGCATTCTATATAAAAAAACTGAATCTTTCCAACCCTGTAGGTACCATGACTGCTTGAATCACGAAATCCTTTTAGAAAAGAAAGAAAGAAAAAATATTTTATTTGACACAGAACATGCACATACATACATTCAAAAAAGACAAAAAATAAAAATAAAACTTATAAGTACCTATTACACAGAAAAGTTGCAACATTAAGAAAAAAAAAAAAACAACATAACAATAATATAGTAGCATAATAGGTAGGCAGCTGTATGTCATGACTGTGACAAAAGGGCTTCCACTCAGCATAAAGCTGTGCTATGGGGGACCCACAGCACAGCGCTGGTTTTCAGTGGTCACCCGAAAAAGAAGAAGATAGAAAAGTGTACGGAAATCAAGTTAGGGTCAACTATACTCGTAGAAAAATAAATAAAAAGACAACATAAAAATATGAAAATAAATAGGTCTATATTACATATTAACATAATAAGTAAAAGTTTTAGTCGATAAATACTAAAGTGCTATAAATCACGGCGCATTACTAGAGTATCTAAAGAGATAATCTGTTTTATTACTAGTAGCTCAGTATATAATGTTATCTTTGCCCAGAAGTCACGGCAACAATAATCATATAATCTGTTTATGACACACTCCTACAACTATTAAGTATCACAATCTCTATAGTTCTGTATCAGATTGTTAAATAGTAATTAGGTTATCATATTATAATAGAGGTAGGTATTTATAATTATATTTATCAGTAAAGATCTTTATAAACGATAATTTTAATATAATTCCCATCTTCATTGAATGAGTGAGCTATAGTTAGAAAATAACAGACTTTATGTTGATATTTAGTAATTTTTAAATACTTATCAATGTACATAATGCATTTTAATTTATGAGGATATATAAAAGAAAATGTAGTTGATTCTGCCATTAGTAATTAATTATATTCATCTTCACTAATACTATAAAAGAGAGAGACAGTTATATTAAATTTGTGAAGTTCGTAAGTTTGTTTGAAGGGAGTAATCTTTGGAATTACTGAACCAATTTTGAAGATTCTGCGAGCGAAGTCTCGGACAGAGTGCCCACCAGTGGCACTCTACGTATGATCGAAAATTGGTAATCTAATACCAAGGTTATATTTTGTAGATAATTATGTAAAAATAAAATAATTAATAGTGATATTATCATATAAATTATATGCTTTATTATGGCATCATCGTTCAAAGTTCGAAAACAGGCAATTCATTTAATGATTGTTTTTTTTTTATAATAAGTTCCTAATTAGCAATTTAGCACATGCAACGATTGCATTGTTTTCAATATAATGACCATATTCTCAGTGCAAAATTGTGAAATTCATGATTATGACAACTACTTATATTTGTCTATTGTCTATTTCTTTCTAAGATTTATTTTTAATGCTTTTTTATGAACGCTGTATTTTTATGCAAGTGTTCAAAATGTTTGTGCGTGCCAAAAGGCGAAATTGTAAGCTCAAATCAAGTGATTAACCCATACTTGAAAGACAAAAGAAAAGACATATTTGCTACACAAAACATAAAGGAAAATGGCAACGTTTCATACATTAAAAAAGGTGAGAAGAAATGGCAGTGTCTACATGTCAAAAATATCTTAAAATGTTAAGTTTCAGACCCTAAATAACTTTGTTCAAGAATTATGTCCTGATAGGGCTCCATTAAAAGATAAATAGATTTAAACTTTTTAAGGTTATATGTGTTAAGTCAGAAATCGGAGTCCAAAGAGGTAGTATAATAGTCACTCTGGGCAAGATCAGAATCCTTTAGGCATGCACAAGGATTATTTGAAAAATCATAGAAAAATAATTAAACGCATTTTATATCTAAGATATTTCTAGTCGCTATCACTTTTGTCAATTATTTTTCTGCCATTATCCTTTATGGTTAATCCATATTAATAAAAACCATGTTATGAAAATGTATCTATGTTTCGTATTTTTCATGTAAACATCATATTATCACTAATCAATTAATTGATGACGTATTTTTATCAATTGCAAGATTACGATTATTATAATATAGGGGACAAAATCTAAAAATCAGAACCGATAATTATTATCTATCTCTGCATGTTATCATATCGTAATATAATAAATGAAATAAGCGAAAATTGAGTATGAATGAATATTTTTGTTTGGTATCTAAAGCTAAAACTACTGAACAGTTTTGTATGAAACGCACACAAAAATAATTATGTAATTTATACCCTTCAACCCAGGTAGTTAGAAACTGTAAGACGATTACCGAAGTCCATGTGAGCAAACCAGTACAAACTAGTATTAAATAAACATTTGATTACATTCTAGCATATGGCTTAGTATTTACTAGGAAACTATCAAAGAGATATAATAGTTCCTGATACCTAAGATAATTGTGGAAAAAACCTTGAAATCATTTCCGGTTCATATCCAGTAAGGTTATCACAAAAGACCCTTGCTTCAAACTTTGACCCCGCAACCTCAACCCCGCTGAAATAAATTGAGACGAATAGTATCTTGGCACGCTATTCTTATGTTATGACTAGAAAAATATTCAACCCTTTCTGTATTTTACAAAAAAATAGAAGGATTACATGTAGGGTTGCTCTAAAATTTGAAAACCAGGACAAGCCGCATGAAAACCCCAGATTTTTTAGTCCAGAACCCGGATAAGATTAGAAGTGGATACGGGGTGTGGGAGGACGGTGAAGTGTGCGTGGACGTGTGTTGAACTGCGCACGGGGGGGGGGTGGGAGGACGGTGAAGCGTGCGTGTGCTTTAAACTTTAAAAACCCGGACTACAAATGAAAACCGTCCCGGACACTCCCCGGACGACCTCTTAACTAGGACAAATCCGGGGAAACCCGGAGGGATGGCAACCCTAATTACCTATATGAAATGAAACGTAATTATATGTAATGTACCTAATAAAAATAAAAATTATATCAGATAGAAAGAATATTTACCTATAGTTGTCCAGCTAAAACATTCTGTAAGTATGTAAGATAGATAAGCAATATGCTTAGTTCTTAAATTAAGAATTTGGCACACATTTTATGAGATAATATTATTGAGCAATATATATATTTATCGTAATACCTAGACTGTAATAAGAATGTGAAATCTGGTTTCAGGGTAAATAACGCTAGAGTAGTACGCCGTATTGCTGTATTTTACATACGAAGGCTTTTCATTTAAAATAAAAACATCGATGTGTCTTAGTTCTATTCTAGGAGGTCTAAAATGGTTGCAAGCTGTATCATACAGCCTACGCAATTACGCATTGCTATAAAAAATGTAAAATTTTCTATTATATTCCTTCACATAATGAGAAATAGAATATAACAGACCATTTCATGAACTGAACCACAATATACATTATGATTGTACTAATGTGACCTTTTTATACGAACACGACGGAGAAGAGAATCGTATTACAAATGATTTATCTTCACTTTTTTTAGCTTTTAATTTGAAAATATAGGTTATTAATTCCACAGTATCATTTATAATACCTACCATATTTACCTATCGTGAAATATATAACGATGAGACATCATGTAAGAAGCGGCAATGTCATGATTATGTTATTGTTTTGATAAATATTGTAGCGGGAGGTCGTCGGCCAATGTCTGATGATAACAATAATAGATCAACAAAGAGGTCACATTGTCCACACGATGCTTGCTACGACATATTAAATGTTGACATATGTAATATATATATATATATGGCTGGTTGTCTATATCCTTTAGGGCTGATTTTTCAATAGCCAGACAATTTTTATCTGAGGAATAAAAATGGCGGTTTGACTTTGACTTATATATAGAAAATATTATTATAACAAATCGCTATTTTTATTCCTCAGATAAAAGTTATCTGACTATTGAAAAATCAGCCCTTAGTAATTTTGCCGTTTTGTATAAAAAGTCCGTTATATTGTACAGATTTTGAAATACGAATGTTGTATGTAGTTTGTTGTGTTTTATAATTTGTAAGAAAGCTGTACTCCTTTCTTAATTGTATTATTATTAAAAAGAAATGCGAAAAATGTTGCCGCATTTTAATAAGTTTTCTCAGTTCCTTGTCTACGCAAGAGTTAAAATTGTAATTGCGAGTTACTGGCGAAGTTTACCACTTTTACTGTTTTGAATGACAAAATCGCCTCTTATGACTTAAAAGTCATAACAAAAACTATTAAAAAAACAACCTCATTCGAATTCTAAATAATGACAATAAATTAAATAACGAATAACAGCACACTAAGTCACAGTCCAGCTAAGTTTTATTCTTAATCAATTGGATTAATGGGGAATTCAACTATGAACCCTCTTAAGTTCTAATGGGCTTACAACAAAGAAACATTTCTCTTAATGATCCTCCGATTAATTTAATGGCTGTTAATTTTCTGCGTGATTTATTACCAACAATAGTTTATCTTAAGACAAAGGACTCACAAAACGATAATTTAAAACGTAAATGTCAATGTTGCCAATTGCCATTTTGTCGGGACATTTTCTAGGTGGGAAGTTTGAAAGATAAATTAATAATAGATAAATTTCGTCTACAATGTAGAATTTTGTAAAAGATAAAATAGGGCTATACTTAAACAGAACAAATTGTATTTATTTATTGACCGATCAACAAATACAACCATTTTCCTGTTTATTTTCGTTAACCTACAAAATTCGACTCTTCGCATCCGAAGTAGATACCGAAAATAGAAGGAAAAATATGTGAGAAATATTATTGTTCCTGAAAGGAAAAATACCGCGCGGACGAGCGGTGATTTCCGCTTCTCCGCGCGGACGAGCGGTGATTTCCGCTTCTCCGCGCGGCGAGGTAGTGTTCTGTGATTAGCATCGAACATTAGACCATGCCATCGTATGATGTAATGTGACAGTTACCTAACACCTGTGATGAGTGACAATCTTTTACCAAATTCCAATCGATCATAAACATAGGTACACGGTACACGCGTAGCATAACCAATTTGATCTCTATTCCACCAAGAACAGAGATAAATTTAATATTACACAATCCAATATTTTTGTTGTCCGAGTGTAACCCGATCGATAATACGTAAGAATTATTAATATCCAAATTGTAAACATCATTTTGTCTATTCTTTTGACGACAAAATCCGTTTCTATCGTGTCATATCACGTGAGACTGTGCAGTGTGCATGTGCAGGCACTAAACATTTTTTTCTACCTCGATAGATAATAAGCTGACTTTGTTAATGCATCGTTAATAAAGTACTCCAGTCAATGAGCCATTGTAGGTATATCTGATTAGCTGCTATTCCAAGCCTAATAGCGTGTAATGTATTGACCTGTTTATGTGCATGTGTAAGCCGGGTAATGCAGCACGTGTCATATAGGGCTTTGCTGTTCGGGCCTAAGCGTCGGCTATCGGCACTTACCGATATTGATGGAATGTTACTATCGAACTAAACAATCTGATGTTCAATCGGGAATGTCCTTAAGACTGATATATGTAATGTGATTGATCCATATTAATATTGTTAGGAGGTCGAACTTCAAGGTAAAGCCGCGCTTGCCGAGTTTGGTCTGTGGATGGGTGATCATCTATCAAAGCGAGTTTCTTCCGTGTCTTGGAAGGCAAGTGAAGGCGTTGGTACCAGCTATCATTTGTAGATCAGACCGTTGTATCAGTTGTATGGTTAGTCAGAAACACAAAAGACTGCCAGCCAGTAAAAGCTAGGAGGGCAAGCTGGAGGAGAGGGAGAGCTGGTATTAACCAGGAACTGGGTTGTGGAGGCAATCGTTCCACGTAACAGCTGGATCTGCTTGGCAGAAAAATTTGAATATTCTACTATGTATTTTGAAGGTTCGGAACTAATTATCCGATTCTGGGAATAATCTTTCTCTAAAAAGAAGCTACAGTAGTCCAGCGTATTACGGCACCAAAGGGCTATATGTGAATGCCGACCATATCCAAGCAATTAAATCCAAAAATATTTGTAAATTATGAAACTCATACCTCATAGGCTCATACTTTTGGTCGCAATGGGATCGTCTCGTCATAAACAGCATTCTATGTCCTGACATAGGCCATGGATTTCCAATGAAGTGAGTAACTTATTGAAAATTCTACATTTTGATATCACTAATTTGACTATAAAATAATAGTAAAATGAATTTAGAATATTAGTCAACGTCACTCCAACATTAGTATAATCTATTGTTCTATTACGTCTATCAAATGCAGCCTGACTCATTGTTAACAACAATATGTTATATAATATTCTGAACTGCGAAGTTAATGTTCGATAAGAATAAGAACCGTAAGATAAGTAGGTATATAAATATATAAGTACCTACAATAAAGTTATAATTAAGAACCTAATTAAGTACCAGTCACACAATGCGGTATTTTGATTAATTACAGTCGTATATTTAACAAAGTATCCCGTTTAATTGGTCATATAACTTGAGGACTCAATTAAAATTAAGAGTGAGGTTTGATTACTGCGGCACAGAAAATCAGATTCGGAAACCCACGGGTGCTTCAACAATCAGAGTTCGTTAAAACTACAAATTATGTACCTCTAAATCAAAACGTTTAGTAATTTAAGAATGACTCGTGACATTTGACATCTTGTTTAGAACTTTGTGGTGCCAACGTAATTTTCGTCTGGAAACTTGTAGCTAGTCTGTCGCTGTATCGTGGATGAAAGAATCGCCGCTGGCAGAGTCCATAGACAAAACGGTATTTCCATAGTAATTGCATACTGACATTTGACGTCGCTTTAGGTACGACTATTTATTTGGGCCTTAGATGACAATGTCTTCCCTAGCAGTACCCACCAACTCGCCCCCGGCTCTATGGTCGAAAGATTTACATTTTCGTTTTTCATATTTCCAGCCAATTTGTTTTCAGAGCAACTATCATAATGAGGACTTGGCATGTGACATCATTTATAATCGTACTTAAATTGTGGATAAAAATAAGCCGATGATATAACAGTATTAAGTCGTTGCAATGATCGACAAAGTAATTATTTATATTTAATCTATACAATAACGATTAGTGGGCGTACATTCATGATATGGCACTATCTGAGTGGCAAACGGCCAACTTTGTGACTGGACTCATTTTATCAATATCCTATATAATATTAGGACTGTAAGTGGTTATTGATAAAGTATTTCAGAGTCTCATGTTTACTTTTACCTCACAGCTGAAAGTGTTTTTCGTGACCATGCATATTATCAGTTGCTATACGACAGGTTTATGTATATAGTGGGCGATCTCAATGATTGTTTTCAAAGAAATGAGTAATTGGAAAACATGAAAAATGAAATAATAAATTATATAGCTACAAACAACACATGAATACCTACTCATATGTCAATCATAGAACCTAAGTAGACTAAACGTGTACTAGGAATAGCGTGTCGAAACAGTGTCCGCCTTTGTCCAGAAATGATCGTAAATGTCTAGATCTACTTAGATAAAAGATGGGTTATTTAGGTCTCCTGATAACTCGAATTATCTGTCATCCGACAGGAAGTGACGTCAACGTGTAAGCCCAGTAATTCTATTCCCCTTGTCACGCGAAACTCATACACGACAACGGCATTTATCACAGTCTGGGTTGTCTTTCCGTACCTGAAGAATATCTACGAAATACCCATATGTATATAAGTTATGTACAATTCTCTACCAACAATTACACGTTCTGAGCCGTAGATAAATACAGCTTAGGCAAGAAGCGTCTATTTATTGCTGTAACTCAAACACGTCAAATTTAATACCTTTTGATAAGTACAACATGTACAAATATAGCTCTTGTAAACACATGAAAATGTACTAAATTGTTTGCTGCTTCAATTTAAGACCGAAATCATGAGATAGTTGAGATTTATGCGACTATGTGCTGCCACATTGCATTCTGAAATCTGCGGCTATATGAAATATGTTTCAGTATTATCTTTACATTTTGCTTGCAACGGTTTCTTCTGTGACGACCAAATGTTACAATATTTTTTGTATAGAATATTATTAGTTATTATTATTAGTTACGTGTTATCAAATTGTAATTTAGTATTAAACGAAAGACCACGCTACCGCATTAGGATTATTGCCTGTAATGATAGATGTGTTTGTGATAAATAAATAAATAAATTATATTGATAACGGCTACTGGTAAATAAATGGAAGAATAAAAGATTCTTACAAATACAAGCATAAAGATTAAGACGGAATTCACGCCGCTGAAAATCACTGAAATTAAAGAGACAGTAAACTTTGCAAGCCTCGCAATTGAGACAATGATATTCCACATTCCCCTCGCATATACTAGAATAGTTGAAGTGCCCTAGAGTTAATGAACGACTCACATTCATCGGTCTGATATTATTTATATGTTAAGGGATGTACAGTGATAGGTGTCGGGACTATAAATACGAGCGTTGCCACGTCACGCAAATATAAATCCTGTTTCGCAGAATAAAGGACGTGACAAACGGATCTTTCGTGACTCTTGTGATCTCGTGGGCTGTGGGCGTAAGCTTTGGTATTTATTCCGGAAAATATAATGTCTGTTCTCAACATTTTAATTTGGCCAAAAGAGGTTTATTTATTGTCCTGAAATGACGTACTTTGAGTACTGAAGCACTCAAATTCAAATGCCACATTAAAGTATATTTTTATGGTAATGTTGATAACGGCTGTTTGTGTTTAATCACGCGCATCGAATTATATCGCAGTCATAATTGTTTGCTGTGAAATCACAGAAGTTGTTATCATTATGTTTTGTAAACAATAGATAAGCGGGTACTATTTGGTAATTGCTGAGTTCAGCAGTTATAAATACATAAATTCATTTATAACTGCTGAACTCAGCAATTACCAAATATATTTGTTCATGAAAAATTTTACTTTTAAATACAAACGTTTGCTCGTGCTTTTTATAATTTATTTTGTCACCCGATAGATATTATAACATCAGGCTTTTTTATTAAAAAAAAAAAGATTCATAGTTTACAATATTACTTACTTAATGTAAATAAATATAAACGTTTTTTTTTTCACACCAATCGCCATTAATTTACATGAGGAATGTCTATCTGATCTCTCCACAAGCCAGTACATACTGAGTGACACAACACTTCAGGTTACCTGCTTTTACCAAAATACAATAATAGTTCCAGAATCGATTTTCCTTGTATATAAGACCGACGTATATTTGTTTGGCTAGCAATTTCGTTCACTTAAATAGACGCAGGTGTCAGCGTGCCAAAGGAGTGATTCCACTGAAACTTTATATAAATTCGATCAATGTTTTTTTTTTTTAAATTTTAACTGTAGGCTCGCTTTGCCATCTCTCTTAATGGTAAGCGATGATGTGGTAGACGGTGAAGCATACTTGCCTAGATGTAATGTAACCCATTCACTCATGACTTGAAGACCCAAAGGAATTTGATTTCGAGGGTAACAAACAAATCACTACATCAATACCCAGATCCAGATGTTGAACCTTAAATTTCAAGGTCTTTCAAATTAATGCAATCAGAATTTCGTGATCGGCATTTCTTCTGATTAATTAAGTGGGTACTTGTGTCAAACTCGAAGAACGACCCCGACCTGACACCCGAAAATTATTTAATAAAAGCCAGAAAGGACGAATTCGAGAGATCCGGCAGACATTTTGAAAGTTGATAGTATTGTACTAAATATAGGAAAATAAAATATCAACTTACTCCGTAGTGTCTCTAATAGTCGTACTACAACAAGCGACAATAATTACTTATTTAGTAGACTTTTACTTTAAGGAGCAAAGGGCTTATTCATGTACATACGCCAGCTGGTCAACCTACCATAATCTGTCAACAAACGAACATTAACCTTCTACTATAATACACCGTGGATTTTAGTCAGTACAAGTCTGACAGTACGGGGTGGGAGGACTCATTTGATGATTTTAGCACGTACAAAAAAATAAAACCCTTTACTATAATGTGGTAAGGTTAAAAGTCTATTATCGAAATTTGACAGATTGTGGTAGCTTGACGTGTTGGCGTCTATACATGGGATCCATCATGGACGTTTCGTCATAATACACCATACGTCATGATGCATAGACGTGCAGATTGCATGCGGAATCGTATATTTTCATGGATCTGTAAAAAAAACCTACGACACATTTCATGTTTTGGAAAGATACTTGTGTGACGACGTTAGGTATCCGTATTTTTTCTCGATTTGTTAATACGGGCATTTAACATTCATTTTGTAAGTACATAATGTAAGAGAATACTTTAGTAAGGCTTAGAAATGACGGCCTTCAGGAAGATAAAATAAATCGTTTTACAGTTAATGGTTTTATAATAGCGTTAATAGCACAAAAGGAAACCTCGCCTTTCCGTCTTAAATGATAATAAAGGCGCTTTGCCCCGTCACTGTTGCTAGCCAAAATATAATGCGGTAGAACTATTGACATGCCTCCCCTTAAATAATGTTTCACTAACGTAAAAGCGGATGGAAGAGCAGTAACGTTTTATTTAGACAAGGCCGTAATAGTCCAAATGTAAAAATAGCAAGAATCCGTTATCCGCCCGAAAATACCGAAAATCATGAAAACTGTAACGAAATTTTCTACTGGAGTCTACTTTAACGCTTAAAGAAATAATTCACACAATAATAGGGTAGTTCATTGCATAATTAAATTGATAATCTGTTTGGTCCGTCAGTTAGATTACTAAAAAGTAATACACACGATTTTTTCTTTTTTTTTAACAATCAATATTTACAAAGATAAAAGGCTTCGAAATTCGGGGGTGCAGCCTTAGTGACGTCATAACGCTTGTAAAATTATACCGACCAGTGTATCTTCATCAATTTTACAAATAAAAAAAATATTGGTCAAATATTTTTTGATAATCTGTTTTTCGGACATTTATTTTTTTTTGAGTAAAATAGGGTTTTCCGAAAGCCGTATATTTATTTAATTTAATTTTAGCGTTAGACTACT
The DNA here is from genome assembly GCA_028554685.1 of Agrotis ipsilon. Lineage (NCBI taxonomy): Eukaryota > Metazoa > Arthropoda > Insecta > Lepidoptera > Noctuidae > Agrotis > Agrotis ipsilon. The sequence goes on from CM052963.1 coordinate 13,208,050, forward strand.
ACTCTATTGAATTTTCGGGTTTTTGCGGAAAAACAGTATCTACTGAAAGATTTTATTACAACTTGATGGAATACCTAATAAGCAATTAAACCGTTTGACCATGATTTAATCACCTAGACCTAAAGAGACCTTTGTCCTGTGTTTATCAAAGGACAAGGGTCCTTCGATAAACAAGACGTTGTTTCTGTTCATGATCGGTTTCAATTCTATTTAATGTAGTAGTAGCGAGTTCGTTGATCTGGTTATTACCACCTTACGACTGTTGCAGAACTTGGAACTGATACTCGCTAAAATATAAAATATAGATAGAAAAGAGAAAATCATTTCGGAACATGGTATTTCGGACGAAATCTGTCTATGCATGAGTGTTAATGTTCCTTAAATCAATAGCCAGTGTCTATTTACAAAGGAAACTAAGCAAGTACTCACTGACAATGTGGATCATGAAGGAGGCGAAGACGACCATCCACCCCCAGCCTCCATCAGGTGGCGGTGGCGGGCTGTCTGTGCTGACCCGCGACGACTCCGGCGCTTGCGCACCGTTGCCGTTCTTCTCACTCTTCTGCACCACGCCGTGAGACATCTTCTTCAGCTTTATACTTTCTTTGGCACGTTGTTATGCTTTTTGTGGTTTGCTGACACGAAGGCTTTTTACTTGATATGAATTCTTTAAACTCCCTAAATATAACCTCTCTTGTTAAAATCTGCTTTATTATTAAAAATATGTTGTACGTTATTTTAGTATATTGTCGCTAAGATATGTTATTGATTTATTATGTGCTTTAAGTATTATTTGATTGAGATATAGCTACTACAGTTATAAATATATTTCCTAAATAAAATATGCTTTTTTAATTGAAGGGAAGCGATTGAGGAAGAGATGATAGAAATAATGATGTATTAAATCCTACGTGTGGTCAAAGACCATTCTTTGACAATTATCTGCGGTTTAAGACTTCTGTGTCAAATATCACTGTTATCCAGGATACGCAAAACATCTTCAGTTATATTCCGATTTGTTATCTGAAACAAAATAAAAAGTAAAGTTAATTGCTTGATAAGTGATAACAGTTTTATGGTGGAGATGTGAAAATTTGCAACACAGTTTAAATTTTTATAGCAACTGTATAAAATCGCAGTGGAGTAGTTCACTACTCCACTGCGATTTTATGTATGGATCCTTGAATAAACATTTCATCAGAAATTTTAATATTACGGTGTAGATCACCTTTATAATCGTACCCTAATAAATAAGGGTCATAAAATTAAGTGCAATTTTTGCAACAACTTTGCAATAAAAATCAAAACCTTGTTTCCAAATCAGATTTCGGTATTGCTTTGTATGCTAGCAAGATTTTGGTAATGTCTTGTAGCGTCATAAATGTAACGGATATTTTATGAAGACAACTACATATATTCTATTTAGGATTTTATATTCTGGCGGCATCTGTTATTTAAGTGACGTAATTCTTCCAAAGTTTAGGATCGAAAAGGTCCGTCTGGCGCCGCTAAGATTTACTTTGAAAGAGAACTGCTTATCACTGGGACGGACGTCTCAATATAGTAATGTATTCAAGCCAAATATTTCAGCTCTTGGAATAGATAGGCAATATAAATAATGAGCTCCATGCGTCGTCCCACGCGGGTACTTTGTAGAACATCAGGGTTATTTTATGAAAATTGTTTGGACAAATTGTCTAGCAACTATACATTTTACCAGTGTTATAGTTACCATCGTAATATATGTATATGTATAATGAATATGTATTAAACAGTACCTAACTAAATTCAAGCGACAAAAATGAGAGACAAAAATAAAGAACTTGTAGCAATAATTTTTCTTTCATCTGTTTATTTTATGAAATATCTTCGGTAGTTATTGCTTGAATAACTAAAAAGTTTTTAACGACTACGATTTCGGCAGTTATTTATATTTTTTATTTTGTCATTAAAGTTTCATTAATTATGACACTAATTTATTATTTTAACGATGTGACATGGCAAAGGAAACGTTTTCACTTAAATGTGCATATGAAATCTTTGGGTAAAAATAATGTTTTGCATGTTATAGGAATGCTAGCATTGCATTGCAAAGGAATATTTCATCAACGATACGATATTCTCTTACACAAACGTGTCTTAGTTATATTATATCTAATCAAAAAGATTTGTTAAAGATAAAGTATATTACATTGATATTACATAAGATAGAGCTCTAAAAATATAACGTAATTAACATGATGCGATAAAGTAATCTTACATTGAATAGATTGCAACTAAAAATGTTAAATTCGCTTGTTGATTTTTCAGTTTATTTGCAAACGATTACGTTAAATAAATGATCTTTTCTTATCATGTTACATCATTTAAGGGATACACCAATTTGATTTAGTTCAATAGTAAATGAACTTCCAGCAATAAATTGAAGCCGAATAAATGCCACGAGCATGAAATTTTGCGTGTTGAACCAAGTTAAATTTAGAAAAGCTGAAGTCAATAAAAAGAATATCAAAGGTAAATGGGAAAAGAGGTGTCTGCCAAACGACGTGTAGGCAGGGATATGAAGAAAGTTGGACAATTACTCAATCCTTCTGAAATATTCGTACCTTGAGAGAAAAACATAAGTAATAAATGGGATATCTTTATGTACATTCATTCGATCGATGATATCGCACCTTGTCGATGAAGTGATTTGTTGATAAGATAGGAACGTTTCATATGTTTTCGGGTTGATTTACCGTCCTGTCATATACCACACTGTCCGCATGTTACATTTGATTAATATGATACATATGTTCAGGGTCGTCCGAGATTATGTGCCCAAATATCAGGTCATGTTTAAATCATATGATTATTCGTATTTTTGAGACGTGATTTTCAATATTTGTAGCTTAATGAAAATCATAATGACATGCTATCTATAAGCCGATGTAATTAAGGGCTTAGATATGGTCGTTCGGTTTAATAAGGAATAATATCAAATACGGTATTTGAATATTGAAACTATTTATGCTAGATATCTATGCGGTATGCAAGATCTTTTATATTCTTATTAATTCTTGGGCCTTTTGCAAATGATAATTATATATACATAATCCAATAATGTATATTCAATACCAATCTGGTTTTAAATATGGGCCAAAACCACTTCACTAAAACCTATCCAAACAATTCAGAATCAACAGTGGTGCCACAAGAAAAGCGTTGAGGAAATTCAGGTCCACGAATTCCCGATGACAGAATTTAACTAGATATTTAAAAGCCTGCGGTAAAATTCATCAAAAAGAATAGGGGCTAGAGCAGAATAGGGCGATGGGGTAGGAATTCCAATCTAGTTAATTAGGTAGGTTTTACGACTCTAAATGAATCGGAAAAAGAGCTTCCTTAATTATTATCATCATATCATTTATCATCTCGCCTGATCGTAAGCAATAACGTGGTATTTTTGGTATTGTACGCCAAATTTTTCAACAAAACTATTTCTTTCTTCCTAACCGATATTTTCCAGACAACCTAATAAAGTTTTGGGATAATATCAAAGTAAATATATTCTTCAGTAGGTAATCTAGTCTGTACCCACGCATATCCATGACAGTGATTTTAATTTGACTCACTGCGGTGTTATGGCCTTTTCTAATCTCTTGGCAAATTGTTGCTGCCCACATTGCGATAGCAATTCTATGAAACCTTTGACGTCACTCATGGTGGGGACAAGATAGACCTATTTTTGTAGATAACAGGTATTACACAAATATCTATTAATATTAGAAAGATACCGCTTTTTATGAACTAGCTGTTCTGCGTAATCAACATGTTTTGATGGTAGCTAAGGTCAATTTGGTAAAGGGCCGTCCATAATCACTTTGGTTTGGTATAGTGATGTAAGGGGAACTGGGAGTGGTACCTCAATCCCACTTAAAGAGAGGATCCTTCGACTAGATGAGTGTTGTGTCTGGTCGGCTACCCTACCTACCACTTAACAGGAGTTGTAGGGTTTTTATTTATGTTCTTAACTCATGAAGAATTGTAATATCACGACACAGGATTTTATTTTTTCTATTGTATCTAAACATTTGGATTAGTGTCGTCCAGAACTAAAATCGAAGATGAAAGAGGATGCCAAAACCCAACAGTGGAAGATTCGGTCCCGAGATCTATGATGTCAACTACTTATTTATTTTAGTCACATTGAAGGGAGGATCTGTCTCATTTCATTTCACCTCATTACCAGTTGATCATGTACCCAAACAATACATGATACTGCTTATAATTATTATAATATTTTATAATGTTATTATAATGTTATTTTTATACAAATATTCATACAAATAATACTGAAAGGTTTGAGTCGATACTATGGTTATCCCGTGTCTATAAATGTTTAGTGTCCGACCAAAGTTTTCGGTTCAGCTTTCACCACATTCGAAAAATCAATCTTCGGCTTCAGCCAAAATGGACTGAAGTTTGGGCTGAGGCCGAAAGTTTCGAACTAGGACCGAAATTGAACGATCTTGAGCTGAATTTCTTAGTTATTAGGTATTATACTTTTGGCTACGGATTTGTCCAGAGCACAGTTGGCGCAATGGGTTAGCGATTTACTGCTGACACGTCGCGGAGTCGATTCCCGTACGGAACAAATATTTATTATGATTTACAAGTAGTTTTTCCGGGTCTGGGTGTTATGCATGTGAGTTTCTAGTATATTTGTAAAAGCAGCCATGATACAGGAGAAATTCCTAGTGAGTTGCAGCGCACGTTTATTTGATGACACGTGGTGTTATGATGAGTTTCAAGTTGAGAGCACATGTCTTAAAATAAATACATCTATCAATGTGTAACTTATGATAGATACGACTGTCTAGATAGTAAACCCTTTATTCATAGAACGTCGTCTTCTGTATACCATCGATAAAGTGTTATCGATAAATCTGTCACTGACATTTTGATAACACGAGTCTCGTTGAATTCTTATTTCAAGAGATATTACTTTTGACTGTGGCTTCGTTCGTGTGGAGGTCTGATATTATACCAAAAGAACTTACTATCAGATTCAGAAGTTACCTACCTAGGTCTTAACCCAGGTCAAGATTTTCAGCCATTTAAATTTTAGCGGAATTGATTCCACATTCGAGATTAGTACACATGAAAAAGTAATATTATAAAGAGAACTAAAGAAAAATGGGTTTATTAGCCTCACAACGGATAAACCTATTAAATAAATATTTAAAAAAAGCATACATAACATGTAACAAAACACAAAAAGAGTAAAAGAAAACATACCGTTTAAGAAAGAATAATTGAACTAGTTTTGTACACGACCAAAAGGTATCTCAGCATGATACTGTACGATTTTTTATATTTGTAATACAAAATAAAGTGTGTACAACGAATAATCAAATAATCATGTAAAATGTAATAAACTATTTATAAGTGTATGTCGTTCTGTAACTTTAGGTTAACCCTACGGGAAACAGAGAGCACAATGTATACACTCATGTATATAAGCAGTGTATGAGTAAATAAATGTAAAGTTAAACAACCTCATATCATAATAAATGCAATAGTTTCTCCGAACTAAGATCACAACAATAATTAATTACACATCAAGTCAAGTTAGAGTAGTGCACAGTTGCGAGTAATATGTGGTATTATGGAATTATCCGCACCTCTAAGGTTTCTACGACTAATGCGAGTAATAACTAGTTTACACAGTACGAGCTGCTGCCTCTACAGTAGACAATTACTCGGCTTTTCTACTCGTATGCCAGCAGTTCAGACAGCTATCTACACAATACATAGTAGCTTTTGCACAGTGTTGCGAGTTGTTACAATGTCGAGTGAAAACAAAACCCAGGTTCCGCTCGCGTCTGTCTGGTTGGCACTGAACAGATACTGCCGAACGCGTCTAGACGATGCGATTAATGACCGAGCTGTTGCCAAAAGCGAGTAGCCGGTTCACCAGGTGAGTGGAAACAAAAAATACTGAAGTAACTCGGGAGCGATCCACTGTCCAACTCGCATGTTTGGACGCACTTACGAGCAACTTGCTCGTAAGTTGCGTCCAAACATAATAGTTGCTGTCTCGTACGCTGACTCGTACTGTGTAAACTAGCTATCATACCGCTATGTACTAAGGAAATCGGTTACTACGACATTTACGAGTATAAATATTAGATGTACTATTACTTAGAATGTGAACATCGCTGAATATTATATGTACACCTTGTATGGTTTGATTTCTATAACTTGAAGCCGAGAAATGACTATAAGAATTTTGTTTGGAGAAAATTCGTAAAAAAATGTTGCCGCTTTGCGAATTGCACATCCGATACATGTTTTAAAATAAAAGAAAATGCGAAATTAATATGAGGGAAACCGGGGGTAAAATCGCATGTGTTTATAACTCTATTGCTTATTATTAACTGTAAGTTCCGATAAGTGAAGTAAGAGCAAGTTAAGATGACGCACATGACGATGTTCTTGTCAGTGGCCCGGCCCCTTATCACTGAGTGATAAAAGGTCGGTTACGTTCCCTGCTACACCCCAAACCGAACATTGTTACATCACTATTATTATTTAACGATAGTTTGTTATGTATTGCCACAAGTTACACGTTCCAAGCGACACGCGTATTTCGAGTGTTGTGATTACAGAGAACCCAAATAATCCATTAACTAATCATAATTTATTAAATATTAATTTTCTAGAAATTACTTGTCTAAATTGTTTACACTTTCTAACTTTTCGTTTCCTGTTAAATAGGATTTTTAATAGAGACTGGACTTCAATCGGTCAGTGAGTTGAAAAATTTTGGTCTCTTCATATGACTATTTTAGTATTGTCAGACAAAAATCTATGGAGGAATTGCGTTTGATGGCTATGTCAATTGATTGGTGCATATCCACTACCCTATTATTTAGATCATGTTTAAAGTCACCGTGACTTAACTTACTTAAAGACAACCACGCGAAGGAACCAAGAGAAACGCACGCCTTTCTTCACGTAAGTCGCATCCCCTAAGGTCAGGGGCAGGGCATAAGGCGGTTATGTAAACATCAATATTGTAAGTTATTGTGTAATAAGGGATTGTCTCGAGCAGATTTTTCCAGGACAGCAGTGTCCGGTTTGGAATTAGGGAGTGTCACATCAATCATAGTTGTGAATTTGTGGAAGATCATGGTGGAAAATAATGAAAATGAATCTGTAGGTGAACAGGTCTTCTTTTAATAAATTGGTCACGCACAGTTGCTTGGTTGTCCTATTGCTTATTATCCAGTAAAGTGTTTTGTTATTTTTAATTATTATTTGCAGCTACGTCTGCCGGATGCCAAATAACAACTGTGGCCCTATTTGGGGGCACAGTTGTTGACCACTATGTGGAGCCCTGACAAACCCAGAAGGCGTCGTGGTAGACCTCGCAGAAGATTGCGGGCAGGATAAGCAGACAAAACTAACGACCTTTATGTCGCTCACATAAGCTCTAGATCGAAATAGTTGGAAGTCATGGGGAGAGGCCTTTGCCCAGCAGTGGGATGACACAGGCTGACTGTAACAGCATTTGCAGAAGAAGAATCCTTGATTTGAATTTATTCAATTTTTTGCTATTTGACAAAGTTATTTTATTCATGTTATTAACCCCCGACGGAAAAAGAGGGGTGTTAGAAGATTGACGTGTCTGTCTGTCGATCTGTCTGTCTGTCTGTCTGTCTGTGGCATCATAGAGCCCGAACAGATGAAGCGATTTCAATTTAGTTTTTTTTGTATGAAAGGTGACTTACCTGCGACTGTTCTTAGACATGTTTGATGAAAATCGGTTGAGCCGTTTAGAAGTTATGGGGGTGAAAGTGGGGAAAGGTAACCGAGGGTCTGCAAATATACTCGAGTTGGGAATCAAATGAAAGCGTACTGAAAGGGAATATTGATGACTTAATCAGGAGTACTCTTAGCAACAAAAAAATTATATAAGTATGTACCTATAAAAATTATAAAATAAAAAATAAATTAAAAATTTAAAAAACCCTCGACACAAAAACCAAGTTCCCTTTAAAAAGTAAAAAATAATCAAAATACGTCGCGTTGGGGGACTGCAAAAAAACAGGAGATGATAAATAATTTGGAACAATTTGGGTTTTTGTGTCGGGGGTTTTTTAAATTTTAAATGTTTGCCTCTCGATGTTTGCTTTGTATATTTGTTAATATTTCTTCTTCTCACATTCGTTGATAGACAAGAAAAGCTGTCATTTGCGTAGAAATTCGATGCCATGTGTATCTTAGAAGTATGTTACACAATAACAGAGATATTTTAGTCCAATATAAGTGTTTCAGCAGTTTATCTCACAGTTTCAAAGGTTAATACTTGGACAAAAAGACTTCGTTAACTTCCGCCACTCTATGTCCATACGTAATGTTGTATAAGTAATATTATTTAAATGGTTTAACTTTAAATTGGCTTACCCTATGTATGATGTTTCTGGTAAGCCACTTGAAAGTTAAATCATCATTCAACCCAACAGATTGAACTTTTCATGGTTTTCCACGTGTTATAATGATTCTAATATCTCCATATGGTCCCGTACTCAAAGGGTTAAACAACCAATCTGTTAGACAGTTGACAATTTTACAGATGATTTATTTTAATCAAAAATATCTTTTGGCTTGTTTTTACGAAATAGAATGAAATAGGGGGCTCTTATAAAACGGACATGTTTTTTCATTTTTCATGATGACTCGTCCTTGTCCGGTTTTTTAAGTCAAAAAGTGTGATACAAATTACTCGTGTTACCGTCTTATTATTCTAGTGTCAAATCTTATCTTCATAAACATAACAAATTGGGTTATATTTTGTCAAAACAGTATCTTTATCGTATTTTTTTAGCACTCATCCAAATTAAGTCCAACATAAAAATGATATCGTGTTTGATTTGTAGTTGACCCCAAAATTTGTTAAAAAAATGTTACGACACTGGGCGATAAACCTTTGTATTTAAATGTCAGAGAGGCATAAGTACAGATCAACCCAGATGTTTGTTGTTCTCAACCATTTTTGATCCCCAACAAAGCCGTTTATTCTTTTACAGATAAAGTCAAAATTTCACGTTGTTTTTGTGTTTGGGATGCAGATTACAAAGGTTTATCTTGTTATGTGAGATTTTGCAGGCAATACAGAAAGTAGAATAGGTATTACATGACACAATGGACACAAAATAGATAATTATTGTTACACTAGGTACATGTTGGACGTAACAACTCTATAACACCTTTCGAAAGGTTATAGAGAAAAAGAAAATTGCTAGATACAGACGCAAGGAACAGTTAGAAATAAATATTATTTGGAATAACACCTGTTTTTATAAATACAAGAAAACAGACTATTAAGATTTTTACCATAAAGTATTTCTTTGTAAATATCATGTTTACGAATTGGATGTATACAATACAGACGAACGTATAACTAAGTCTTCGCGTCCTGTGACATGCTAATCATAAATAATGCAAGATGAACATAAGGCGAGTTGATCCTCTGCTGTCAGAGATCCCATACAATAACAAGGCCCTAAATAACCAATTAGCAACTAGAATAGGTAGTGACTCAAATGTAGTACTACGAAATACATTACTAAGTGGCCTTATTGAATGCCATTAGTAAATAATGAACCAATTAAATAATGTACCTAAACAAAAGTTTAAACAAAGGAACTGATACTAATTAAGTTAATAGATGGATTTGGAGTACAATGCATGCAGACGAATCTGTTTGCAGCTATTTAATTATACATTAAATGTCTAGGTACGACGCGTGTTATTGTAAACACTGCTTAATGCGCAAAACGCAGGGAAATGATAAGCAAAATTATTCACGTTATTTATGTCACGACAAAGAACTATTATAAATATCGAAGTATTTACTGAGATCGAATATCGTGAACTAACAATCCATTGTTTTAAACACATACACAAGCTGAAAGTGCAAGTCTTCCAGCGAACTGTGTTCAATGTCTTTGTTTTTAAAAAAACTGCATGTCAGAAGCGCGCCAAAAATAACAGCTGGCGCACGTGCGTCCATGTTTATTATACATGTTATTATGAAATTAAACAAGAGTTGCTATTGAAAACCTATTTCACGTTCAAGCATGTTGAGAAAACATTTAACAACATTATCGTAACAACATAAAACCGCCGTCAATGTTTTCACTATCAAAACATAAACAAAAGAAAAAAAAACACTCACTTTCTGTTGAGAACAAAGTCTGTTTACACCATTTATAAATGCAGTTATTTATTTGTTTAATGAAACACTTTTTATGTGAACTATGAAACGTAGAAAATGTAAGAAAATACGTTCGTACTGACGTGCCGTATCGTATGACCGGGCGTCCAATCGCGCGCGCTCCCGCCCTCTGACTGACAACGAAAATAGCAGATAACCGAGGAAACACGCCTGATATTATTTGATAAAATAAAATATATTTCTTTCTTCGTGTTTACAATATTTTGAGATCCGTCATTATTAAAATGTCTCTGGTCTATAATCTTGGAAAGGACAAGGAAATATATTTTTTTAAACTAGGAAAATGATATGTCGAGCACTTTCTTGTTGAAAAAGTTATCACTATCTATGACTAATTGATTTAGTTCTGTCACGATAAAATAAATCGGTTACAATTTGCCAATTGTAATTAATACTTAATTGTTGTTAATTTTATTAATAATAACCGGTATTTCATTATTAGATCAGATTAAAATTCAATAGGATTATCAGTTTCCTGCCTATAACCTAATAAACTTAATTTTTTTTTTGTTTTTTTAAAATAATTAGGTTTATTATACACGGAAACTTTTCGCCATCTGATTAACAAACCATTATTGTACTGTTTTTAATCCTATTTTTTTTCAACATAAATTGTTTTATTTCAAAACGAAATCGTAATAAATTCTCATCTTGGCGAGGCGTACCACGGCAGTTTAAATAGCATTTCTAAAACATAATATCCCACAAGATTCATGCAATCATCTCCTCGTAGCGTGATTTTCCAAAATATCAGCTTCACGAAAAAACTTCGTTATTTGCAACTTTTATTGCACCTGTCAATGACAGATCCATCATTTATCTTCATTTATTGAGGTCAAAATGATATGATAATGATATAAAAACGACGCATGTCCCTCAACATCAAAGGCACCTATGTATCGTTTGAGTTACTAGGTCAGATAAAATTATCCAAGCGATTTCTGTAGGGCTAGAAAAAATAACGTAGCTAGCCAGTGGCATAGCTAGCTAGCTAATCGAACCTTGTATAAAAAAATATAATTGGAAGCCCCTTGGGCGTGCGGAGAAGCCTAAATGATTTTTGAAAAATTAAGAGAATAGTAACCTGACTTTCATTATAATAAGAATGAAATGAGATAGAAAATTAAAAAAAACTTGGGCTGTGAACGAAGCCACGGTAATATAATCATACAGTACTCCAACTTCATAGAAACGGACGAAAAGCGAGCTATACCTACGCGCCTCGATGTCGGGGCGCGCTCGGGGTGCAGACAGTCACGGCTGTACCGGAGTGTCGAGCGGACGGTGTGTTGGTTTTTTAACAATAACCGCGTGTTTTTATCTCTTAAAATCAGTTCGAGTACATATCTAATAAGACGAGTAGTTTAATTAAGCTTTAAATTAGAATGCGGATTTATTATACTTTAAAATTTAACAATAAAGCATTTCGTACGACTCGGTCGTGGCGCAAATATTTTTCGGTTTCAAATACTTCTATAATATATCGGACTTTTTTAAGCCCGATTTGTTTTTCAAACAAAAACATGATTTTTTAAATGAAATCTACCAATAAAAAAACAACACGCATTTTTATTGAACACTTCCTATTCATTATACAAAGTATTTCATTTATTTATATAAAAAAGTATATTTACAATCACAAAACTAAAATAGAAACAGAAAGTACGCAAAGGCAAATGTTATTAAAATGTTGTAGACGGGTAGCCCTAACGCATGTTTACGTACCGCGCGGCTGTAGGTATTTAAATCTGTCTGGCGGCCGAGTTACGCTACTGTATGATTATTATACTGTGACGAAGCGTTTAGCTCAAAAAAATAATTTTAAATTTTTGATAATACGTGTATCTATCTTTTTAAGTATTTGAGATTTTGGATAAAATTCCGTGACATTTTACTTTACACATTTGGGACCCCTATTAGGCGGTAGGTTTTGCCATTGCAAATCCATAGTAGAGATTTGGACTGACAGAAAACCTATCGTCTAATGCGATCATTGACGTGTGCATGACGAAAATTGTAGGCGATAAAATTCTGTCATTCAACCATAATTCATGGTTGATAGAAATGACTGACGCTTGCATGACCGTCTAATGGGCGCTTTAATCGAGGACCCCGAATCCATACTAGCTTATTAAAGACAGAGAGTTTGTTTGGTTGAATGTCCTAATCTCAAAAATTATTGGTTCGAATGTAAAATATATTTCAGTGTTGGAGATTCCATTTTTCCAGGAAGACTATATATGTATACATATAACATCAAGCTACGATCTATAGGGGCTGGGCATGGGTTGAAACCACGGGAAATTATTGGAAATTGTGGGTATAAATCTCTGGTTAACCCTTCGTGGATTAAAAGCGTGATTTTATGTTATAAAGTTATGATCTTGTGATGGAAAATTCTATGGTTAGATATTTATGTGTGTAAAACAATGGTTTGTAAATTGCATGACGACCGCGTGTACCAACCATTTTGTCGTCAACGTAGGGTAATTACGTTGCATGATTGAAAGGGTCATTCATAACGGTAGAAATATTTATCATGGAGTTTATTATTACTACACTATCATCTGCTCTATCATGGGGTCTACTCAGGGGGTGCTAAATACGAACTATCGGCCGAACGTTCGCATGTTTCTACTACGAAATTAATTCTATATCGTTAGGTCGAACCGTATGCAGCTGAATATGAGAATTTAACATAGAGTGACTGCCTATCTCACCTCCACAACCCATCAACAGTGTGAACTGTGCGCTGGCTTAGTATTTTTACTAAGTTAACACAGTCGTTGCTAAGCTCAAACAGCAAAACTTGTTCTAAATGATCAAAAATCGAGTGTGTATACTTATTTTATTTGTACGATCCAGTGTCATATCCCATCCGACAGTCTACGTATTTCGAGATACTCGATCAAAAATTGTATTGTGTAAAAATATTAATGACGTGCTCTTCATAATTCCCGATACGAAAGTTAACAGATAATACCGTTTGATGTGTTGTCTCCGGGATCTTTAAGCTGTTGGTTCTTTAGGATCATCATAAATGAAAGTTTGTGTTCAAATGGAAGAAGAAGAAGAAGGTTTTTGGAAGAGGATGACCACATTTTGTGAATATGAACGCGACAGATTGTTTGGCAAGAGTTTCTGGTGTAGAAAAAGTCGCGCAGTATCAAATACTGATCGAAAACGATTTTTTTCTTTCAAAAAATCTTTAAAATTCGCGACGCACGCGGTAATGCGTATGAATAATTAAAAATTTTGCTCATAATATTACTTACTTCTATAAATAGGGTGACATTTCCTAAAACTTGTCCGATGCGTAGAAGTCTTTTTATTTACATTTTAATACACGCATTTCCATATTTTAGGTACGCCTGGCATTGACACAATATTTTACGGGGGACTTGAATTGCAAATGTTACGACCACGAGTTATGATGAATTTTATGAGACTCGGTAAGTTATGACATAAGTATTTAATGCATCTGTGCGAGTTTTTGCTGCGATTGAGCTGCCCCCATTCTTATGCAGTTTGTCGTTAAGATCGGGCTGAGGTCGACTGGTCGGCAAACATACCTATCGGCAAGCCTGCTTGAGTTTAATTGCTTTGAAAATTAATTGAATCGTAAGAAAACTTTTTTATGGTCAACCAACATGGCGTACGCTTAGCTTAGTTATAATATGTGTCAGTAAAATATTTTTAAATGCGATTAATTATAACATCGTTTTGCAATAATACTCGTAACTGGTATTTCTTTAATATTTTAAAAATTAAACTAGTTTATGCCAGCCATTTCGAACGCATTAAAAAATATATACCATGCTTGTATCCTTCAATCAAGCAGTAATTACGTTGACAATAACGTAACCAGATAAATGATACCTAGACCTGCAACAGCTCATATAAAGAAAACATAACATTATTTTTTTATATTAGTTACGAGCAACGTTTTCCTCACAGGTTTTCTCTTATGTAACTATAAGCTACCAATATTGAGTGTACATAAAAGGATGATGCCAGGCCTTCTATGAAATTTGGTCCCACCCCCCAATAGCAACGTGTCATACGTCATTGGATAGGTATTTTTAAGCTGAGCAAAACATATTATGGCACCAAGTCTGAAATATGAGTTCTTTCTGAGATATGTTTGATTGAATATGGCAGTTTAAGATATAAGGAAATAATGTTTTTTTTCGTAACATATTACATTTTAGTGCTTAGGACGAGGAGGAGAACCTCGGTTCTAAATAATCACAGCCGCACAGGTCGATCATCTATGTCAAGCCGCGCTTGCCGAGATCGGTTTATGGATGGGTGACCATCTATCCGAGGTTTCTCCGTGCCTCAGAAAGCACATAAAAGCCGTTGATTACGACTGTCATTTGTAGATCTTTGACAGGCGTTACCAACTAAAAAAAAGTAAAAGCTCGCTTTTTAAGCTTTAAAGGTGAGCGATTTTAAGCTTTTACTCCAAAGATATTTCAACAATGCGTCAAAGTCTTGTCACGTTCAATCACTACACATAAGAGCTAGAAGGTTTATTTACCTGATAAAATCATCGAATGAGTCCTCCCGGGGTTGAGTGGGAGGGACTGCCCAGGACTTCCAGACATGGACTAACTAAAATGCACGGTATCCTTCAATAGCCCTTTACGTTCCGACAGTCGTCGTTAGACAATCTCGCGACCGCGGCAGGCGTTTGATTACCGTCAGATTGCTGATAACTCTTTAAGGCTCGCATGGAGCACGACGCGCAGTTGACCCGAGCATGGTCCATGACGGCGGGTCATCCTTTACTCACCGTCCTCAAGCGCTCGAGTACTGTAGTTCAAAAATCGCCTCGCGACGTGCAATACCGTAGGCGTCTCCTGCAGCGATTGTGTCGTGAGATGGAGGCTGTCCTCTCCTTTACGTATTCCGCCTCCTCCTTTGATAGTATCACTGCTTAGAAGGAGCAGGAGGAGGTGATTACGTCTTAATAAACGGTAGCGTCGGGCTCCGCAGTGGTGCGGCCCAAGTTATGCATACCTTCACAGCATGGTCGATCGTGTGCACCTCCGGGCGATTTTTGCAATGGTTACACCCAGGCATACCTGTTTCTTACCGCAAAATTCGACACAGGAACCTCCTGAAACATCTGGTGTGGACCTGCGTCACTCCTCAAACAAGGGTTTTAACGCCACGGTTGCGGCGTTGCCAAACCTCGGCTACGACAGTGGTACCCTCCATACCCCATGAGATTACGCCGAAGCTCTTCCCGCAGCGCCTCGACTTGTCAGAGGTAGCGGAGATACACCTCGCCCTTGCGCCTCCACTCCACACCCCACTATAAGTGTTGGAAGGCTTTCGCCTCCAGATCCCCTAACATACGGTATGGCATCTGATCCTAGGTACCAAAGTATTGACACAAAAGATTCGCACAGGTGCCTTCAGAACAACGTCGGGTCTTGCAGGTACAATAGCTTTGAATACAGTTGGTGTGAAATAGTATGTCTTAGTGATTGTATGTACCATGTAAAAAACCCTTATAGCTCTTATGTGTAGTGACTGAATGCGACAAGGCATTGATGCATTGTTGAAATATATTTGGAGTAACAGCTTAAAATCGCTCTTCAACCTGCCGTTAACAATCTCCATAGTGGAGGTGGTTAACGACAAAGCGAGCTTCTATAGAAGGAAGAATATACTTTTTTTTAGTTGGTAACGACTGTCAAAGATCTACTAATGACAGCCGCAATCAAAGGCTTTTATGTTCTTTCTGGGGCAAGTAGAAGTCTCGGATAGATGGTCGCCCATCCATAAACCGAGCTCGGCAAGCGCGGCTTGACATAGAAGATCGACCTGTGCGGCTGTTATTATTTAGAACCGAGGTTCTCCTCCTCGTCCTCTGCACTAAAATGTAATATGTTACGAAAAAATCATTATTTCCTTATATCCTAAACTGCCATATTCAATCAAACATATCTCAGAACGAACTCATATTTCAGACTTGGTGCCATAATATGTTTTGCTCAGCTTAAAAATACCTATCCAATGACGTATGACATGTTGCTATTGGAGGGTGGGACCAAAAATTGCATCATCCTTTAATTTACGTTCTGGGAATCAAAGATAAACAGTGTTTCTTATCATTCCCAGACATGTCAGATTCAACAGAAGCGAAAAGGTTATTGAAATACGCAGTTCTGTCAGTGTGTCAAACATTTATCTAGCACTTGTGAATATTTTGATGTTTATCTAGATTTTAGTTATACATTTTCGTTCAACATTGCTCAATATTCATTTTGTTGATAGGCATTGATACGGGGAACGCGTGACATCGTAAGCATAATACTTAAATTGATGATACGAGTAGCACAAAGTATTTCCGTTGTTGATTATACGTGTCAAGTACATTCACACCGATCGAGCGATCGACGATCGTAACAGAAGAACCATAGAAAGAATATGTGAGTGTCCCTTCATTATGCACGAAAGATCCAATAAGGTAATTCTCACACTATACCACGCAGCCGCGCGGTGATTTGGAGGCAGTGAAGTAAATTAATTGACAATGTATCGCGCGGAGACTCGGTTAAAATCGCTTGTGCGCGGGGCCGAGCCGCCCCTATGTGCGAAGTGTGCGGCGCACACAGGCGCCAGGGCAATAGAGGCGCCTGGTGACCATAGTGCCAATGTTGAAATTACTTTTGTCACATTACAACATTTTAATACTTGAGTATCGCTAAGTACCTATATGACGAGAAACTGATAAATTGCTAATACTGATGAAAATTATATCAGAAAAAAATTGAATTTATGAAAGAAATATGAAAGACTACTAGGTACATAAAAGGCGCTTCATAGGTTTTGCACACAGGCGCTCCATAGGTTTTGCACACAGGCGCTGCAAGGGGTCGGCGCGGCCCTGAGTTGTGCGGGTTATGTAGGTACATGTGGCTTTAACAGATGTCATACCAGTCAATGACTTCGCCGATGAGTGGCGCTCACCGCTTCACCACGCATTTCGTCACTAATATTATAAAGAGGTCAAGTTTATAAATGTTTTTGTAGGAAGTAGTCTCCGGAACGAATGAATCAATTTTGAAAATTCTTTCACCGATGGAAAGCTAAGTACATTATTCCCGAGTGTCATGGGGTTTTATTCTAAAATTGTCCCTTTGCGAAGCCAGGACGGATCGCTAGATGCCAATATGAGAACCCCCTTATAATTATGTGTATGTGGACATACGAGTATATGGGTAAAGGTCAATGTACTACAAACAATACCTACCTTCTACGTGCATATGTAGGTATTACTTTTCTCTTTGAAGCAAGAAAGATATTTTTCTTTGTCTCGAAATTCTTTATACTGCGGCGTACTCTCGCCATTTCTCTTTTACGTGTGCATTTGGTAACATTCCAGATTTTGGTGCAGTTCCTCGTTTGAAAGTTATTGAAGTGGTTCCAATTTTGGTCGGTGTTGTGACGTAGTTTTAATCTGGCGGTTTGAGCGGTGGACCTTACAATTAAACTGAAACTGACGTATTTATATCGAGACATAATATTCTTCTACAATACATATAAAAAAATTGATACTATGATATTATAAAACGGTAAATTTTGTACAAAATATTAGGATAGGAAGTAATCTTTATTAATGAACCGAATTCATGGTAAACCAGAAAATAGGACTATATTTTCCTTTAAATTGCGCCTGTGCGAACCTAGGGCGTATTGCTAGTCTCTAATTAATAAAATAGAAAATTTTATGTTACGGACCATGTATTTGAATTCTTCAGAAAGGGCTCCACCTTTTTTAATAGATTTTTTCATGTATTTGGTACGTATTAGAAACTGTAGGTACTGGACCTCGTACTCTACTTTGTAAGTTACAAAGTAGAGTACGAGGTCCCGAACAGTACCAGTTACTCACTGGTACTGTTCGTGTCTAATACCACCCCTATTTTAACAACGTTTTTTTTTTAAATAAATAATTATTGATGCCCAACGAATTGAGGACCCTGTAGGTAGATACTCAACCCACACAACAAATACAAAAATAAACTCATTTCCAGTAAATGTAGGCAGAAACATTATATTCTTCATAATGATTTTTAAGCTAAATATAATTTTAGGGAGGGCATCAACTCCTCACATCAATATAACGATATTAAACCTGTCTACAATATTTAGGTTGTTATGTATGAAATCTTAAACAAAGGAGGTTCATTGTACCTCTCAAATTCTCATCGCTAATAGGGGATTTTATTCATCCCTAAATTACTCTTACAACTTTGGCTTTTAGGTTAACGATCGTGTCTTCACTTTATAAATAATATTCACATAGTAACACGTACTAAAAAACTTACAGCCTTAGTACAAAAAATTAAACATCACTTTTTTTACACAAGTGTTCAACACTTGTGTAAAAAAAGTGTGACTGCAAAACGGACCTTATCTCAATGTCATAATCTGATATTTTTTTAGACAAGTGTTCAACAGACGTTTAAAAGTTTTTGTGGTACGACGGTTAACGTTTTACCACGAGAAAGATAAACATGCGTTGAACACATAGTTTATCTGTAAGCCTTATATTGTATCTCTGTAATATGTTACTGTTTGTTTTTTCTTAATAAATAAATAAAACACTTGTCTAAAAAAACTGTCAACGTCAAACGATATTTCACGTTGGTATATGGGTCGTTTTACAATTACACTTTTTTAGACAAGCGTTTAACAGATGTTAATATGTTTTTCGTACCACTTGCTCAAAAAAGTGACATTCTATGCCACAAAAAGCGAACATAACAATAGTCATTTTTAATCTGTGAAAAACAGGGAAAGAATGTTGTACTGAATTTCATTCTCTCTCTACGGAGAGAATGTGATTTAAATTTGGAATACTTAGATTACGGTAGACTCGATCGAAAGCTAACCAGAATAATAAAACATTAAAAAATAAAGATTTCGAGTCGACAACATAATATCCGCAAAATTCGGATTGTCGAGTATTTTGTAAATTTCTAATGATTTTCTGACCAGACAGATCGCAGCCGCCATTATTAACATCGGTTATCATGTTGAGTTTTTTTTTCTTTCTTTATTTTCGGCCTATGACTTACCGTGACACCTACATTTAGTACCTTGATGGGTAGTATTTGGGACACACGTTTCACCCGAGCGAAGCCGGATTTTCATCTAGTTAAATAAAATTACGAAAACCGACGAGGCCGTATGAGCTTGATGCCTTTGCTTTTTTAATTTGCCGCGTTTTTGTATTCTTCAAATACATAAACGTTGAGTTTATTTTTACTTATTTTTTAATAAATAAGTTAATGTTAAATATTAATGTTTAAAATGCGTATCTCATATTATTACTGTGTTATTTTTTTCGCAAATGGTACGAAAAGTAGAGTATTTTCCTCGGTGATAAAGCTGTCTTAGTCTTGGGTGAACTTAAATCCCTCGCTACACTCAGGACTCGTCTTAAATCCCTCGCTTCGCTCGTGATTTAAGTTTTTAACACCCTCGCTACGCTCGGGAGTAAACCTCGAGTCCTTCGTTACGCTCGCGATTTAATTCGCCACCCGCGACAGAAGACCCTGCTTTATCCCCTTGGTTAATAATCTACTATTTATTACTGGCCATTTTTGTAAAATTATGTAAGTACAAACTATAAATAAAAGCTTACTAGTAATAAGTACGAAAAAAATAAGATAAAAGAAAAAACAAAACAGATGTTTATATTTTGTGGGTTGAATATAAAAGAAAAATCGAATCAACAAACCGATAAACAATTCTTAGAACGAAGTTATTTTTAAATGGACCTGAAAACAAGTTAATAATGTAGTTAAAAAGACTTATTATCTCATTGGAGCGCTGTCGTATGGCTAATAGAATATAGAGGCGTAAAAATTGGAGAATAAACACATCGTTCATCGAAACAATATTCGCACAATTGATTTGCCACCGCTCAACAACGCGCTAATACTTTAGGGTTGTCCCATTTAGTCACGTAGGATTTTTGAACAGATTATCCTAATCCTACAAATATAAATGTGGAAGTACGTGAGTATGGATTTATGGATATTTGTAACTCTTTCACTGATAATGAATTTGGATGTTTGGTACACAAATAGTTTATTTATTTTTTAGCTTGGTAAATTATCAAATGAGTCTTCTTATCTAGGGCAGGGCAGGAGGGACTGTCAGACTTATTTATTTATTTATTTATTTATTCAGAGTCACCAACATTTGATTACACCATAACAATAAAAAAAATACAAACAAGAGGGCAAGAACTTAAGTGTATCAAACAATTATAGGTAACTACAGCGTTTGCCAATACAACATACTATTTAAGAAGTGCTTAATTTCTACCTTGTATAATAATAAAATACTATTTTGAGCCAAACGTGTGCCAAAAGCTTGAATCCCTACAATTTAATTTATTAGAAACGTATCCAATCTTAATTATGATTTATGATCATTTTACTGACTGTATCCTTCAATGCCCTTTACGTTCCGGGGTCACGGAATTCGTTAACACACCTGCAGATAGATAGTTTAAACCTGGATTTATTATTTATTTTTTTATTTATTATTTACAGAGTAGTTTTTTTATATCGATTTAATATTCCCGTGGAATAATTTTCGAGTTGTAGCGGCCACAATCGAACTCATCATAACGAAAAACTTTTGCTATGAGATGAAACAGCAAAAACAAAAGATATGATTTCCTTAAAACTTCAAACATAAATGTTTTTTTTTGTTTCTTTTCAAAGTTTTCATACTGTGGTATGATAAAGTTTCTGTTCCGTAATAACTTTACGAATGAATGTGTAACGTAACCGAACATCTACTTTTTATTCATGTACTCATATGTTACCCGAATAAGATATGACGAAAAATAAATCAGGGTGTAGGTACATATCTTTCGTCAGTTTTTCCTTCGTCGGTCTAATTCTGTTCAAATCCCCGACTAAGCTCACTGAATTGCGTTACAAGTCCTGAAATGAACACTCACTCACCTTGTTTATTTATACCCCAAACAAATACACGAATACCAACATAATAAGACCCGTGGCTCTAGCATAAACTAAAATTTATAATTATTTTTATACGCAATAACGCCTGCGTCGCGTCTTCGCAAAGATATTTTTACGAACGAAAAATTGAGCTGCGAGCAGGGTTTGAACCTGCGTCTTCTGGATAGGTACTCCAGACGCCTTAACCCTATCCAGAAGATCCCTGGAGTACCTATACAGAAGACGCAGGTTCAAACCCTGCTCTAAGCTCAATTTTTCGTTCGTAAAAATATCTAGCATAAACTCTACGTATTTGTACGTACTTAAGGTGGCGGTTCGCGCCGGAGACCGCAACAGGAGACCGATACAGGAGACTGAGACAGAAGACCGCGACAGTATTTAACATTAGGCAATGTATTAGCGGCAGTACGCGAGTGAGACACAGACAGAAGACAGATACGGTAGCAATCTATGGTCACGGTCTCCTGTCTGGGTCTCATGTCGCGGTCTCCGGCGCGAACCGCCACCTTTAGAGCGTACTTGAAGTACCTATTGTGACATTAATTGTATGAAAAATGAAGCGCCTTAGTGTAATGAGATACTTATTTTATCTAACACTAGCGGCCCGTCCCGGCTTCGCACGGGTGAAAGACCTCTAAAACCCGGTCTCAATGGTTACAAACACAACAAATAAAGAATTATCCGCATCGGTCCAGCCGTTTTTGAGTTATGAGCTTAGCAACACATTTTGCGATCCATTTTTATATATATCTAACATAATAATGTCGAATTCTCTATTTAATGAACGTCACAATAACGTGAAAAGTCGTGATGAGGCCTCTGTTTTTTTTTGTGCGTTTCAAGCAATCTTTCTTGCTGAAAAGCTCAGTATTTAAGCCTCAGTCTGTTTAAGCACTTACGTAGTTTCATGTGCCTTTGTGTGTGTGTGCGACATCTAATGGGTTTTGAAGCATTTGTGGGCGATGAAGAACACGCTATCATTCTGAGAACGAGTGATTAAAATAGAAAGGGTATGATTGTAGCTGTGAGACAGTAGTTTTCAACTTGAAAAGCCTTGAGAAAAGACGAAGCGTCTATTGCTAGGAAAATTTCATTAGATATTATCTTCTACTTTGTGTCTAAAATTCAGCTACTAGTAATGAAACGGAAATTTCGTCGCGATTGTTTGAAAAATATAAGTACTAAACAGTGAAAAACTGTTTTGGAGGACGCTTAAAATAATAACCGTTTTAGGTACAATTACTACTTTGAGTAAGCATTGTTTGTGTTCAAGTTATCCGCACTGCCGTGAATAATTCTTGGTATTTACCTACTTAGAACATTTCACTGAAATTATTTATTCAGCACTAGCGGCCCGTCCCGGCTTCGCACGGGTGGAGGACCCGGTCTAAAATTCGGTCCCGATGGTTACAAACACAACAAAAAAATAATTATCCGAATCGGTGAAGCCGTTTTCATATATGTCGTGACAACGGAAAACGGGTTTCATTTTTATATATATAGATTATTGAAATACAAAACTGCTCCTTTTCTTACTCAGCTCTACTAACCCTTAACACGCACAATAAAGCTGTTGTCGTTGTTTCTTAACGCTTCAACCCTTGCGTAGGGACGCAACGCGGCAAGTAACGCGATTACGAGCGGCTGATTGGGTTCGCTCACAATACAGCTGCGTACTACGCTACGCCGACTACGCTGAGTTAACAACTCAATAGAAATGAGAATTTGTCGTACTAACACGCTGTATAATCGATGTTAGTGTTGTTTGTGATAACAATGTGTTGTTGTACGAATTATAATTTGGAACGAAGTGTTTTGTGAATAAATAGTGGTGACTGCGACGTCCGCGGCATCGCGTGTTTGTCATAAAATAGTATTGATTGATTAACTTAAATATTGACTTTATTTTTTATTAATCTAACTTCAAGTTTATTTTTCTCATTGAATTTACTAGACAATAAACTAAATAAAATAAACTAAATACAATCATTAATTAAAATTGAGTAATATTTCAAATTAACAAAACATAATACCTACCTGTATCTGTCGAAAGTGAGACAAAGATGTATGTATAATATTATAAATGTGAAAGACCGGATGGAATTTGGCACAGGCATAGATAGGTATTTATAGTCCGGTTTATGACACCTCCACCTATATTATCACTGTATTACGTTGCTGTGTAATAATTGTCTAATATATATATATATATATCAGGCGAGGTCTTGGGCATAAACTAGTAAATAGGTAGGTACATACATACTATATTCATTCAACCATGTTCTCAACTCTATCCATGTATTTTCATAATCATTGAATAGTTAGTTACAAACTTACATTCATGTCTATAGATACCTATTTTACAAAGAATCTTTAATTTTATTTCGAAAAGTTTTTATGAAGTGCTGAAATACGGTCTGCATCATCAATTTCGAAATTCACAAACCTAAACGAATCTGTTATTCAACTGGTGTACGAGAAGTGTATGTAAAAATATCATAAGTTTGCCCTCGGTAAGTTGCACTCACAACTAGAGATGGGTTTTTTGCCCTCGACATATTGGATGCATAATAAACGCCCGAAAAAATGAAAGAAACAAAGAAAACAATTTACAGACCTAGAAAATTATATGAAGAAAAACAACAAAGGAAACAAATTAGATAAAAGAAAAACTACAAAAGGAAAAACCAAAAATAAACAATTTAGTCCTTTGCGAGGCCATAATGCCAAAATCTCAGCATGTCCCTATTGCAAAATTTTTAAAATGCTAATTTTGTATTTTTCGGCGTTTACTGGGTTTTATTGTCCAGCAGGCGTAGCTTGGCGCCGTAGAAAGAGGTTTTGTCGACGGAAGAATAGACAAAATGACAGAATGTAGAAATATTTTTACTGTTTTAAGCATGATAATGTAAAAAAATATGGAAAATAAACGTTCTTTTCTTCAATAGTGTACGAATGGTGTCATATTTGTGCAAAAAGCAGTCGACTTGTATAGAAATAACGATGAAATAACTTTGTCTTTTCTTGGTAGAATAAGTCAAATGTTTTTATTTCACATAGGCCCATAGACATAGAATCGCCATGCTACGCGTGCAGGGCGTAAACTCATGTCTTATAACTATTAGTTTCTTATAACCAATGCCTAGGCATTTATTTAAGCGTTAATTCATGTATGATAAATGTTTTTGCCTTCGACTCATCTCTACTCACAACTACAATGTCTACAACAACTCAAAGAAAGAAATATACCAAGATAAAGGAAATAAAATGTCGCTTCTCTAGACATAAGAGAATTGTTCTGGAAGAACAATTTCCTCGTAAACTATTGTCTCTTTGTAAGTTGAACATAACTGTATAGTTTCTTTTTGTTAAAGTAGGTACGAGTATGCGGTCCTCTACTGAAGTTATCTATTAAATACCTGCTCGTAATTACTGAGCATGAAGTTTCGGGTTCGACTCCTGGTAAGTGTGGTTGATTTTTACAAAATAGAGCTAAGTAGCACTTTCCCGGTAGTTGATACTAAGCTCGCCATGTGTCGTAAATGTAACTGCCTTATATTGGGATAGGGTGTAGGAAATTGTAATCTAGTTATCTTTACCTACTTCTATACTAATTCCAAAGAGGTTTTGTAAGTTTGTGACTTCCGATTTTGAAAATTCTTTCAAAAGTAGAAAGCTACATTACACATGACATTTAAATTCTGTACCTGCGTGAAGGCGGATCACTAGGAGACTATATAATTCTGCCTAACCTTTCTAGGATTTCAAGCATGAGGTCATATAAAGTGTTCAATAAGCATTGAGTGAGGTACTTCGCTACAAGGCAAATCCGTCTTTCTCGAAAAAGGAATGCTTATTCCCAGCGTGTCGTCGAGTTTCCTTATAATTGCCCATTTTCGGGGATCATATTCAGCAAGAATCATATTTTATATCTTGATATATTTCTGAGTCAATCATATTATTAACTAAATACCCTAGTATGCCATTTCTGGACTGTCTCTTATGGTAAACGTGAAGTACCGTAAAGGGCTATGGAAGGATCATCGTGGATTTTAGTCAGTAAAAGTCTAACAGTCCTTCTCATCCTGCTCTGGGTGGTAGGAACCATTTGATGATTAACCTCGAAAAAAGGCAAGGATGTTCACGTTTCCAGCTTCGTGTTCAATAAAAAAGTCCCAAGCTTTCAAACTAAGACCTATTTTTACAAAGCAATAAGGCATATTATTGTGTTTGAAGGGTATGGCATTAAGGGCATGCGCGCACGTGCCTCTGTGACCGTGTCTCGTAGCGACACGTGCTCAACAGCTCACCTGGCGTACTTGAATTATTCAAAGGTTTCACTCCTCGATACTAAACAATATGTGTGTATATCATAACATAGCTTGTCTGAAGACTGTCTTTAATTTTGTAGATAAGGTGGTCTACCACCACGCGTAGCATGGCGATTCTATCTCTATTCTACCAAGAAAAGAGAAAGTTATTTCATCGTTATTTTTATACAAATCGACTTTTTTTTTGCACAAATATGACACTATTCTTACACCATCAAAGAATAGATACATATATTTTCTATATTTTAAACATTGCTATGCTTAAATCGATTAAAATCTTTTACGTTCTGTCATTTTGTCTATTCTCCCGTCGACAAAACCCGTTTCTACAGCGCCATGCTACGCGTGCAGGACGTCTTAAAACGTGAGTAGTTCCGCTGAGGGAAAGGGACAGAGCTATAGAATTCGTCTAGCGCCATCTCGTTCCCACAGCTGAACTACTCACGGTTTCAGACGTCGTGGTAGGCCACTAAGCTCACTCGTTTAATTTAATTTAATTTAATCGCATCTTTATGTAAATTAATTATGCCTTAGAGAAATATAATGCCAGCTGACCTAGCTAATTTGTTACTACTTCTAAGTAATTGCTACATGTAATCATGAATTTACCCCATTAGATTAAAGTATGTACGTTGAATGCGCGGTCATGCGGACGGCGAGTAATGGGGCCTCGCTGTTCGACCATGGACCATGCCTGGGTCGAAGACGCGTTTTGTTCTACAAGCGCCTCAAAGAGCTGTTAGCAATATGACGGGGCCCCCCTTAGAGGGCCCAAGTCTAAGACCGGAACGTTAAGGGCTATTATTATTAAAGGACACCGTGGATTGTAGTCAGTACAAGTCTAGGGCCAGTAAACCACCAAAGCGGAGAGGAGGGGACTTGATGATCAGATGTCCATATCTCCTCTCCGCTTAGCTTCAGTTGACTTGAGTTGACATCTGATTGGTTATCCAAACACATCTCCCCTCCTCTCCGCTTTGATGGATACCGGGCCTGGCAGTATTGGGTGAGAGGACACATTTGATGATTTTACCACGTAAAAAAAAATATTATAGTGTCGCGGTGTTTAATAGTTGCACTCCTCCAAAACGGCTCGATCGATTTTAATGGTAGTTTAGTAATGAGAATAGTTCTTAAAATTATTTTTCATCCCCACACCCCATTTTATAAAAAATGTTCTTGCCACGCGAAGTAGGCGAAATGGTCAGTTAGTAACATATAAACGCTCATTAAAACCACTCTTAAGTACCTATGTTATTTACAAACCACAATTAATATTTCAAAACAAAAATAGAATTATATAAATGTATAATTATTTAAAAGTACTTATCCACAGGGCGTTAAAAAACTCATCTACTTATGAAAAATTAAATAAAAATAAATAACATCATCTCCCTAAACTGTTTCTAACTATTTTACGGTCGACTTTCAGTCTAAATGGATTACGCAGGGTACCGTTACCGAGCAGAATTTATCTGACCTTTACGACTCAGTTACTGGGCAACATGATAACCTTAGGGAATACTGGTTGTCAGATTTCTGGCTATCTGATCAACATCCGTAACGATCGGGGATTAGCGTGTAGATAAATTCTTAGACTAACAGGCATTTTTGGAAAGGAAGGATTGGGGTTTATTGACCTTTTAGGTCAATATAAGTATGACCTTTTAGGTCAATAAACCCCAATCCTTTATGTTCGATTCTCTTATTATGGAACACTTATTTAATTGATCAAGAAATATGTTGGTTGAGCTCCTTGAGTTACGAGTCGAGCTTCACGATAACTGACAAATGCTTGCACTGGACAGGTCCACTCAAATTTGTATGGTTCTTTCTTCAAAAGACCATCTCAGACACAAACCTGCAGGGTCCTCGCATGATTTAACCAATTTAATGTCTGGACTTTAAAAGAGACGATGACCTCTGAGTTTGTTTCGGATGTTTCTTCTCAGAGTAGTCAGGTACGAAACACCGGCCTCATCTAGTTATAAATAAAAAAGTGTTTTTGACTTGTAAAAGTGTTTGTGAAAACCTATTTGCAAAAATAAATACCATTTATCATCATTTATCATTTAATAGTTGTTCCGGGTCTCGATGTTTATTGTAGTTGTGTACATGAGTTAAAATGATTGTAAACGACAAAAGAAAACTGTCTACATTTAAAATAAAAAAAAAGTATTTTATCGTTAAAAGTTCAGTTATTCAATAAAAATCGTCAGCGTCTATAATAAAAAAATGCACCATCCAACTAAGCAATAACGGATCCGTGAATAATATGTCACGGTTATTGGTCAATGTTATTGGTGTATAACGGTTGTTGGTCAATGTTATCAGTGTATAACAAAACTTTCAGAATATAACGAATACTTTTCTGAAAACCGGATCAAAATCGGTTCAGCCAAACGCGAGATAATCGCGAACAGTCGAACGTACAGACAAAAATAGGGGTACTTAGCACAGAGAACCCCGTTTTTCTCGAAATCGGTTAAAATACCATCGGTCAGTATCTTCACACACTTCTGTATTCAGAGCACAAAAGAAAAGTTAATTAATGAATAAAAGAAGAGATCGGGAAACAAAAGTTCAATACTAACAATAGGAGAGCATTCATCTGAATGTCAATGAACATCTCTCATTGTACCTACATCTGTCCGTGTGTGAGTGTTTACGTATGTGTGCGTATTACAAAATTATGTAGGTCAGCGGCGAAAGATCAAGTTTCTAATTTTTTTTTTGCGATATCGTGAAACACTTCCTTTTAGACTGAATATTTATTTGATGTTTATATGGTTACCTATTAGGTAGGTATAGTTTTCAGTGTCAAGATCTAGACAGACTGACATTTATTAGTTGAAGTCTCGTTTCAGATTTTATTTCTCCACTTAATCTTCCACAATGGACGAGACACAAATTGTAAGGGTTTTATTTTATTTCATTGTTCATTACCTTTTACTCTGTTGTCGGTTTACTTGTAAACGATTTATTTATTTTATTGTAAACAATCACTGAAAATCTTTTGGTGAAAAGTGTTTGTTTTTTAATAAGTTAAAAGTCATATAATATTATTGAAACCTTTAATAGTATTCATTGACTCAAACAGGTGTTCCGATAATATTATGAAATATTTATTAAATATTTTATTTTATGAATTAAGTACTGTTTATATAAAGTTAAGGTAAGTAAAATACATCAAACATCGTACATACCTAATCACTTTAAAACAACCGCATACACACAATCGATATACACCTTTGTTTTGATTTCGTCGCCCTCTTTCATTTGCCAAAATTGTGTGACTTACACATAGGGAAATCAGGGTTTATATCACATCACATATAGTTTAATGTTTAGAATATCGTTTAGAATGATCATTTTGTTGATTGATAGTTGTAATGATTGATGTTTATGTGAATAGGCCGTGTTGCAGGTTATGTTTAGTGCGTGAGACGGCCGCGCGCGGCGCTTTCGGCGGCCGGCGATGGGCGACTGAGTGCGCGCTGAGGGCGGGCGGCCGGCACACCGTACCGCCAACTGCCTTGCCTACAAAAATAAAACTTCTGTCTCCTTCCTAAATTATTCGGCCTTCCAGTCTGGTCGAGATGGCAATAGGATTTGCATTGAGAATCAAGATGTTTATTCAGTATGCATAATGGCATCAGAAACACGAATTACAGGTTTCTGAGATGGGTTGGGGAGCGTCACTAAATAATTTTTGGGGTGTAATGAAACTAACGTGGAAACTGAGATGACGGCTCATGATTGATATCTTACAAGGAGGTCATTAATCACGGTGGTGTTTCAGTCAGTAACATAGTTTAATTAGAAAGTTTCCTGAAGATTAGTTATAAGAAAGGTCATTACGGACGGCAAAAAGCAATAACCTATTTTTTTTATGCCAGTGGTTCAATTTGAGTACTTTACAATTCATGTAAAAACGTTTACACATCAATATTTCACCACAGAAAAATATCCAACGTATGGTTTTCAGTATTCCAGATATATACGAGTGAATTCGGTTGATATTTGCATATATTTTCTGAAAGCTCTCGTATTGCTCGTGTCAAACGATACTGAAGCCGCGAAGCTTTTACGTGGGTACGTTTTTAGGCTCCGGCGCGGATGCTTTTTGCTTGCGAACTGCCTTATGTACCAAAGTTTATGTAAATGTACATAAAACAGCAAATACTGGGCTTTGTAAACAGCAATAAATGTTTATGGGTTACTTTTAGAACTGGTTTTATGTTGTCAAATAAAGAGTCTAAGATCGATTCAGGTTTGAGGTGTTAACTCTCACACTCTCCTGGTTTCTTGATACTTATATCATACAAGTGAATAAGAGTACTATTTCCTTACGTATAGTAACATTAATGGTTTACTAGCAATTTATAGTTCCTACTTTTGCCTTTCCATCATCGTGACCCCGGAATATAAAGGGCTATTGAAGGCACCGTTGATTTGAGTCAATACAAGTCTGACAGTCCCTTCCACCCTGCCCGGGGTGGAAGGACTCATTTGATGATTTTAACATGATAAAAAAAAAGTTCACATGATAAGCTGATTTTCGGGTACGATTTTTTATGTCCAGAAATCTAATTAAGTACGTAAACTGTTTATACATAGGTACTGCTAGATGGCGACGTTTGGCAGAGAGCCAGCTACCCAGTAGGTACCTAGTAGAAAGTGCTGCAATTTTATTACGTACATCAACTTTAAACTGACCACATTTTTGCACAACGAGGGTCGACGCTTTATGTAACATATATTTTTATGGCATAATATGGGTTTGTAAAAAACGTTACTCCACACTAGGAATTATTCCTGTACCATGGGTGCGTTTACAAACGCCAGAAAAAGTACTTAACTTCACAAAGATATTTGCTTCGTGTGGGAATTGAACACGAGAAACGCAGCGCAGCAGTCCAATCGCTCAGACACTGCGCCAACTATGCCGTATTTATTTTGGAGTATTTTATGTTTTTTTTGTTCAGCCTACACTGTCCCACTGCTGGGCAAAGGCCTCCCACAAGTCTTTCCAAGTGTCCTTGTCCAGCGCCACTTCGAACCAGCCCTCACGGTACGAGTCCAACTCGTGTCTCCACCTCTTTCTGGGCCGGCCTCGGCGGCGCCGTCCAGCTCCAGGCACTTATTTTAGGTTATGAAATTTAAAAAAAAATCCCATTACATAAGTTGAAGTAGGTAATATAATAATAATAAGGGGCCTCATTTCATTTAAATTGCGTAATGGGCCTCTGCAAGATGGCTTCGGCTCCTGGCACGCCTTTTAAAAGTCCGGGATCTCATGATCCCGAGATCTTCAAAGATATAAATATAATAATAATAACAGGATCAAATCATCAACACTAAAAACTATAGGAAATATATTATTAAAGACCCCGCAATGATAAATGATAAATGCCGCAAATGTCACAGTCAGCCGGAAACTATTCAGCATATCACAGGGGCCTGCACAACCCTCACACAAACAGACTACACCCATAGACACAATCAGGTAGCAAACGTTATTCACCAAAATCTAGCCCTAAAATATAAAATGATACAAGACTCTACTCCTTATTACAAATATACACCACGACCACAACTTGAAAATACTACACATAAACTCTACTACGACCGCGGTATTATGACTGATAAAACCATCCACTATAATAGACCAGACATAGTACTTCAGGATAAAGTTAAAAAAGTCACATACCTCATAGATATAGCAGTTCCTAATACACATAACTTACAAAAAACAATAGGCGAAAAAATTAGTAAATATGCAGAATTGAAGGAAGAGGTCGCCAGAATCTGGACTCAGGAAAAAGTGTACGTAGTACCGATAGTTATCTCCACCACGGGAGTGATACCCAACCATCTCCACCATAGCCTGAAATTACTAGACCTCAAAGACTCCATTTATATCACACTCCAAAAAGCTGCGATATTAAACACCTGCAGGATAGTAAGAAAGTTCATGCAAATAGAAGACAACGACATTTCACCTCACAATACACACACACGCTACGTTGACTTGGCTTAAGCTCGTCAATGTAGCTTATCTAGCCAAAGAGCTAAGAACATAAGATGTTTTCCCAAAATAATAATAATAATATTCCACAACTATCACACAACGCCATATAGTCCCAAGCTAAGCAGAGCTTGTGTTATGGGTACAAGACAACTGTTAATAGTAGATTACGCACCAAGGGAGTAAAGCATTGCCTTACGTCACGGGCGTATTGAATCCCGAAACTACACTAAGGATTCTGGGGTGAACCTCCGTAGCGCAGCGAGGAGGTTCAAGTGTTAATTCCCGAGTGAAACGAGGGAATTAAGTTAAGAATCCTTAGTGTAGCGAGGGATTCAAGTCAGCCCAAGACAAGGCAGCTTTACTCCCGAGGAGCGTACTCTGCTTTTCACACCTACTGCGAGGAAATAAATTCGAATTTGAAAAAAAAATTTAAAATTTTTTTTTTTTTTTTTTTTCGTTGTGGTGCGACAACCTTCGAACGTGAAGTTGGCACCGCTGCAAGCGATCAGCTGTTGCTGCCAGCGGCCGCCATTACTGATACGACTCCTTGGTGAAAGTTTTCATACGGTTTTCTTTGAGTTTCCAAATTCAAATCACATTATTCCCACGGGAATAATGAAATTCAGTACATATATTATTCCCGGCTCGAGCGAGGGGGAATAATGTCATACTTTACAGTAGGTTTGCCTGACGTATAATATGACATTTACGAGCAAGTAGTGTGAAAACATACTTATATATTTCTAAATAAATGCACATTATAGATAAATTACACCCGAACCCACGACCCCCGAGCGTAGCAGTCAGGGTCACTAACCACTAGACCAACAGGCCAGTCAAAAGGTAAGTACTCAGTACTCACATTTTCACATAAAATCCACAACCACTTAATAATCTTTATATGCTTCATAAAAACCTAATCGTTTGCTTTCTTTAGAGTGATCCGTTTAATTATGCATTACATACCGCTGAGTCGAGATTGCGTCCATAAATACGCTGAAAAAGGCATTTAGAATGAAAATTTTCATTGTTTTCTCATTTGTTTGTTCAAGTATAGTGTGTGGATCGAAACTTCCAAAGAAGAATCCGGTCATTGAATCCAGAATAGTTGGAGGCAAGGAAGCACCTCTGGAAAGATATCCATTTGCAGTACAGTTCTTTAACTTGGGTGCGTTATGTGGTGGTGTGATTTTGAACACCTGGTCTATTTTGACATCGGCTCACTGCTTCCAGAATAACCAAGATATCAATGAAATGAGGGTGCAAATTGGTGAGTTGAACTGTGTGACAGAAAAATCTATAGTTAATATTATAATGCCGAGCAGGTTGTTTGGTTGAACGCGCTGATCTCAGAAATTACTGGTTCAAGTTGTGAAAATATTTTTGTGTTGGATAGCCCATTTATTTAGAAAGGTTATAGGTAATATTGCATCACGTTATGATCAATCAGAGGCAAGCGGCGGGAATGAATCCACGGGGAAAAGCTAGTTTAAGAAAAAACCTAGTAATTAAAAGTAACAAGATTAGTTAATCTGTATAAATCTGATCCGAATGAATGCACCAAATCGCACAGTGAAGAAAGGAAAATTTTCGTGAATTTCAACACTATAAAACTAGGTGAGCCGCAACTAACTTAGGAATATATGAAATATACTGTTTATTATTAATATTGATTTCAGGAAGTCACAGTCATTTTCTGATCTTCTATTTTTTGTCAACCATAACTGCTATTTTCCAGTGTGATTTTGGACTAGTAGATTTATAATATGAATTACCTTCACTTATAAACTACAAACGAATTGGGTTGGCAAACTAGTTTCAGTATCAATTGAAATTCAACTTGACCCGACGGACATAATGATCAATATTTATTACCCCTGACGGACACATTCAGGGACTAGAAGTTTCTCAACTAACTTTAACTTGGATTACTTGTTTACTGTAACTTGGGAACTAACACAACGGTTCCCGTTGATTCCTGAATTATATAAATGTATAATTATTTAAAAGTACTTATCCACAGGGCGTTAAAAAACTCATCTACTTATGAAAAATTAAATAAAAATAAATAACATCATCTCCCTAAACTGTTTCTAACTATTTTACGGTCGACTTTCAGTCTAAATGGATTACGCAGGGTACCGTTAGCAGAATTTATCTGACCTTTACGACTCAGTTACTGGGCAACATGATAACCTTAGGGAATACTGGTTGTCAGATTTCTGGCTATCTGATCAACATCCGTAACGATCGGGGATTAGCGTGTAGATAAATTCTTAGACTAACAGGCATTTTTGGAAAGGAAGGATTGGGGTTTATTGACCTTTTAGGTCAATATAAGTATGACCTTTTAGGTCAATAAACCCCAATCCTTTATGTTCGATTCTCTTATTATGGAACACTTATTTAATTGATCAAGAAATATGTTGGTTGAGCTCCTTGAGTTACGAGTCGAGGTTCACGATAACTGACAAATGCTTGCACTGGACAGGTCCACTCAAATTTGTATGGTTCTTTCTTCAAAAGACCATCTCAGACACAAACCTGCAGGGTCCTCGCATGATTTAACCAATTTAATGTCTGGACTTTAAAAGAGACGATGACCTCTGAGTTTGTTTCGGATGTTTCTTCTCAGAGTAGTCAGGTACGAAACACCGGCCTCATCTAGTTATAAAAAAAAAGTGTTTTTGACTTGTAAAAGTGTTTGTGAAAACCTATTTGCAAAAATAAATACCATTTATCATCATTTATCATTTAATAGTTGTTCCGGGTCTCGATGTTTATTGTAGTTGTGTACATGAGTTAAAATGATTGTAAACGACAAAAGAAAACTGTCTACATTTAAAATTAAAAAAAGTATTTTATCGTTAAAAGTTCAGTTATTCAATAAAAATCGTCAGCGTCTATAATAAAAAATGCACCATCCAACTAAGCAATAACGGATCCGTGAATAATATATCACGGTTATTGGTCAATGTTATTGGTGTATAACGGTTGTTGGTCAATGTTATTAGTGTATAACAAAACTTTCAGAATATAACGAATACTTTTCTGAAAACCGGATCAAAATCGGTTCAGCCAAACGCGAGATAATCGCGAACAGTCGAACGTACAGACAAAAATAGGGGTACTTAGCACAGAGAACCCCGTTTTTCTCGAAATCGGTTAAAATACCATCGGTCAGTATCTTCACACACTTCTGTATTCAGAGCACAAAAGAAAAGTTAATTAATGAATAAAAGAAGAGATCGGGAAACAAAAGTTCAATACTAATAATAGGAGAGCATTCATCTGAATGTCAATGAACATCTCTCATTGTACCTACATCTGTCCGTGTGTGAGTGTTTACGTATGTGTGCGTATTACAAAATATGTAGGTCAGCGACGAAAGATCAAGTTTCTAATTTTTTTTTGCGATATCGTTAATAAATCCTTTTAAACTGAATATTTATTTGAATTTTATATGGTTACCTATTAGGTATAGTTTTCAGTGTCAAGATCTAGACAGACTGACTTTTATTAGTTGAAGTCTCGTTTCAGATTTTATTTCTCCACTCAATCTGCCACGATGGACGAGACATAAATTGTAAGGGTTTTATTTTATTTCATTGTTCATTACCTTTCACTCTGTTTGTCGGTTTACTTGTAAACGATTTACTCTTTATACTGTTAACTTGTTTCTTTTTTATTTTATTTCATTTTTCACATGACTAAAACAATCACTGAAAATCTTTTAGTGAAAAGTGTTTGTTTTTTAATAAGTTAAAAGTCATATAATATTATTGAAACCTTTAATAGTATTCATTGACTCAAACAGGTGTTCTATTATTAAGTATGAAATATTTATTTAATATTTTTTTTATGAATTAAGTACTGTTTATATAAGGTTAAGGTAAGTAAAATACATCAAACATCGTACATACCTAATCACTTTAAAACAACCGCATACACACAATCGATATACACCTTTGTTTTGATTTCGTCGCCCTCTTTCATTTGCCAAAATTCTGTGACTTACACGTAAGGAAATCAGGGTTTATATCACATCACATATAGTTTAATGTTTAGAATATCGTTTAGAATGATCATTTTGTTGATTGATAGTTGTAATGATTGATGTTTATGTGAATAGGCCGTGTTGCAGGTTATGTTTAGTGCGTGAGACGGCCGCGCGCGGCGCTTTCGGCGGCCGGCGATGGGCGACTGAGTGCGCGCTGAGGGCGGGCGGCCGGCACACCGTACCGCCAGCTGCCTTGCCTACAAAAATAAAACTTCTGTCTCCTTCCTAAATAATTCGGCCTTCCAGTCTGGTCGAGATGGCAATAGGATTTGCATTGAGAATCAAGATGTTTATTCAGTATGCATAATGGCATCAGAAACATGAATTACAGGTTTCTGAGATGGATTAGGGAGCGTTACTAAATAATTTTTGGGGTGAAACTAACGTTGAAACTGAGATGACGGCTCATGATTGATATCTTACATGGAAGTCATTAATCACGGTGGTGTTTCAGTCAGTAACATAGTTTAATTAGAAAGTTTCCTGAAGATTAGTTAGAAGAAAGGTCATTACGGACGGCAAAAAGCAATAACCTATTTTTTTTGTACCGGTGGGTGGTTGCATTTGAATACTTTACCATTCATGTGAAAGCGTTTACACATCAATATTTCACCACAGAAAAATATCCAACGTATGGTTTTCAGTATTCCAGATATTTACGAGTGAATTCGGTTGATATTTGCATATATTTTCTGAAAGCTCTCGTATTGCTCGTGTCAAACGATACTGAAGCCGCGAAGCTTTTACGTGGGTACGTTTTTAGGCTCCGGCGCGAATGCTTTTTGCTTGCGAACTGCCTTATGTACCAAAGTTTATGTAAATGTACATAAAACAGCAAATACTGAGCTTTGTAAACAGCAATAAATGTTTATGGGTTACTTTTAGAACTGGTTTTATGTTGTCAAATAAAGAGTCTAAGATCGATTCAGGTTTGAGGAGTTAAGTCTCACTGTCACTTGCCTGGTTTCTTGATATATCATACAAGTTAATTAAATTACTATTTCCTTACGTATAGTAACATTAATGGTTTACTCCCAATTTATAGTTCCTACTTTTGCCTTTCCATCACCGTGATCCCGGAATATAAAGGGCTATTGAAGGACACCGTGGATTTTAGTCAGTACAAGTCTGACAGTCCCTTCCACTATGCCCGGGGTGGGAGGACTCATTTGATGATTTTACCACGATAAAAAAAAAGTTCACATGATAAGCTGATTTTCGGGTACGAATTTTTATGTTCAGGAATCTAATTAAGTACGTAAACTGTTTACATATACTGCTAGATGGCGGCGTTTGGCAGAGAGCCAGCTACCCAGTAGGTACCTA
This sequence comes from Agrotis ipsilon, assembly GCA_028554685.1. Classification (NCBI taxonomy): domain Eukaryota; kingdom Metazoa; phylum Arthropoda; class Insecta; order Lepidoptera; family Noctuidae; genus Agrotis; species Agrotis ipsilon. The sequence goes on from CM052963.1 coordinate 13,245,116, forward strand.
GTAGAAAGTGCTGCAATTTTATTACCTACATCAACTTTAAACTCACCACATTTTTGCACACCGAGGGTTGACGCTTTATGTAACATATATTTTTATGGCATATTGGTTTATAAAAAACGTAAAAACGCACCTATGGTACAGGAATAATACCTAATGTACCCTACATTAGGTATTATTCCTGTACCCTGGGTGCGTTTACAAACGCCAGAAAAAGTACTTAAAGTTGATAAAAATATTTGCTTCGTGCGGGAATTGATCACGAGAAACGTAACACAGCAGTCCTAGCTCTCAGCCATTGCGCCAACCATGCCGTATTTATTTTGGAGTATTTTAGGTTATGGAATGAAAAGTTTCCCATTACATAATTTGAAGTAAGTACTCAGTACTCACATAAAATCTTTTAACCACTCAATACTCTTTATATGCTTCATAAAAACCTAATCGTTTGCTTTCTTTAGAGTGATCCGTTTAATTATGCATTACATACCGCTGAGTCGAGATTGCGTCCATAAATACGCTGAAAAAGGCATTTAGAATGAAAATTTTCATTGTTTTCTCATTTGTTTGTTCAAGTTTAGTGTGTGGATCGAAACTTCCAAAGAAGAATCCGGTCATTGAATCCAGAATAGTTGGAGGCAAGGAAGCACCTCTGGAAAGATATCCATTTGCAGTACAGTTCTTTAACTTGGGTGCGTTATGTGGTGGTGTGATTTTGAACACCTGGTCTATTTTGACATCGGCTCACTGCTTCCAGAATAACCAAGATATCAATGAAATGAGGGTGCAAATTGGTGAGTTGAAATGTATGACAGAAAAATCTATACGTAATATTATAATGCCGAGCAGGTTGTTTGGTTGAACGCGCTGATCTCAAAAACTACTGGTTCAAGTTGAGAAAATATTTTTGTGTTGGATTTATATTGGATTGGAGCCCATTTATTGAGAAAGGTTTTAGTCTATATAACATCGCGCTATGACCGATGCGAGCCAAGCAGCGAGTGGGGATGTAATAATGAGGAACATCTAGTCTAAAGATAAATCTGGGACCTATTTCAAATTAACACCACTTGCACCAAACCGCACAGTGTGTAGGAAAATTTTCGGAAATTCTATCAATATGGTCGTCAATTTCAACTTCTAAAACTGGGGTGAGCCGCAACTAACTTATATATTAAACAAACTTTTAATTATTAATAATGATTTAAAGCAGTAATTTTTTTATCTTCTATTTTTTGTCAACCATAACTGCTATTTTCCAGTGTGATTTTGGAATTTTCTACTATAGTTGAGTAGATTTATAATATGAATTACCTTCACTTATAAACTACAAACGAATTGGGTTGGCAAACTAGTTTCAGTATCAATTGAAATTCAACTTGACCCGACGGACATAATGATCAATATTTATTACCCCTGACGGACACATTCAGGGACTAGAAGTTTCTCAACTAACTTTAACTTGGATTACTTGTTTACTGTAACTTGGGAACTACCACAACGGTTCCCGTTGATTCCTGTTGGCATGACGATAGTTAGATGGTAATTGGGCAAAAGCAATTCATATAACATTAGCCGTTTTACTTAAAAGAAAAAGTTAAACATCGGTTGAACACTAAATAATAAGTTAGTTAGTATTTTGTTTATTTTATTTATAGTTACTTAATAAAGCTTTGGTTACCCCTGATTGAAAATTAAAAAAAAATAAGAAAAAAATATTTGAATACTTGTCTAAAAAGTGTCGACTTCAAAATGGTATTTGACGTTGTTACAAGAATCATTTTGCAGTTACACTTTTCAGATAATATAAGTGTTCAACAGATGTTTAAATTTTTGTGTTAAAACGTTACCGTCTGCTTTTAAGAACAAAATATTTACGTATTAAATGCCCATAGCTTTTCTTTTATGAACTATTGCAAAAGGTAAACGGAGATAAAAACACGACAGTGGTAAAATGTTTAATCACTGTTTACCAAAAATAAGTCTCAGTGAGTGTCAAAACAAAAGAAAGGTGTTTTATTGTTGGTGCCTAAATAAATGTGGAAAATGTGCTTTGAGAAAATGTCCAGTCCCTATTTGATACAAAACTGTCGCCGTTTGAAAGCGTCTCACGTATAAATATAGCTGGCATGTGACTTTATACGTATACTTTTCAGTTTTAGAATAATATGATATTTACTCAGTGTTTTTGTCACAATGCGGAATGATTGTACAGCATTGCGTAGGGTATCGAGATTTAAGTACCTAGGACATATACTTACCTCTGACCTCAAGGACAATGATGACATCGAGAGGGAACGGAGGGCGCTGGCAGTTCGAGCGAACATGATAGCCCGCAGGTTTGCGCGTTGTTCGACTGAAGTCAAAATTACACTCTTCCGATCTTACTGCACATCTTTTTACACGTGCAGCCTGTGGGCTGACTACACTCAAAAGTCTTACAGTGCCCTCCGAGTCCAATTTAATAATGCGTTCAGGGTGCTGATGGGGCTGCGACGATTCTGCAGTGCATCAGGGATGTTTGCTGAAAATCGCGTAGACTGCTTTTATGCCACAATGCGAAAAAGATGCGCTTCCCTGGTGCATAGAATACGTGGCAGCGCCAACAGCATCCTTAGCATGATTGCCAGTCGACTGGACTGCAGTTACATCAATCACTGCTGCTCCATTTGTCATGGGATGGCGAAGCAGTGATTGTTGTGTTCACATCTTTTTTTATGTCTTGTTTTGGGTAGCTTAACTTTTACTAACACTAGTCTATAAGAACATTGTTACTAACAAAATGGACACCATGGTCTGAAAATAAATTTATTATTATTATTATTATTATACATATAAAGTTATTTAGCAATTGTCTCGTGATACGAGTAACTAGCTTAAGTCCACGGATTTGCCCGTATCTGATAAAAAGACTTGAAATTTTGTTGTGTTTCATGTCACAGAAGGAGGCCTGTGTCCCAGCAGTAGGAACATATTTTGGCTGATAATGGTATTTTTTATGCGAAAGCTTTATATTTTTGCAAAAAAATAATACTTATAGGTTAATTACTTCTAAATATTTATTACTCATACAAAAATCTTAGTTCTTTTTTTTACTTAAAGTCTAAGATAATTGATATGCTTTCTTATGAATCTAGGCTAGTATTACATGACTAAAAGTGGTATTTATAACAAAGGCCTGTTTTGGAAGATACTCAGGGTTTTTATTTAATAATATTTCTGATAAATTCCACAGGCTCAAAATACATTTACGACTTCAACGCACAAAGATATGAAATTGATTATTTCGTCACACACGAGCAATACAACAAGATCATTCCGTTCGAGAACGATATAGCTATGGTGTTTGTTAAGAAGCCGATGAAGTTCAGCCAAACTGCCAAGAAAGGGATTCTGATCAACCACAACAAATGGATGTGTGACCAGGACACCCGGTTTATTGTGACTGGCTGGGGCATGACGAAGGTAACAGAATGACGACTTTATGACATCATTATCTGAAAAGCCTTTTCCTTATTTTTGAATTTTAAAAGCTATGCATTATATAATATTTAAAGCTACACAATGTAATTAATTAAATCCCAATATTAACAATATTTTAAAAAGTGATTTTAAATAAAAAAATAAAAATAAAGCCTGTATTCCGGATACATGCTCAGAAGACTGGCAGTATTGCCACGTTTAGTGGATTGCCATTCAACGTTCGCTCTTTCTGTGGTTAAAGAACAAGTTATTGACTTAGGTATTCTTTAACCACAGAAAAAGCGACACCCTGGTCTTGCGAAGTGTCGACCAGTTAGCAAGCTTTTCCAAGTTGTGGGACCGTCTAAGCAGGTTGCTGGGGCCCTGGAACGAAAAGGGCATTTGAATGAAAAGGGTGTATTTTAAGTCGACAAGAGTCTGACAGTCCCGAGCCATTAGCTGAATACCAGTATTTCACATGAAGCGTCTCTTTATTAGATAACCCAAGTCCCATGGAAAAGGGAGAAACACTTTGCCAAAAATTAAAAACAGTTCAAAAGTATTTATGGTGTTACAATCCCAGTCACGAAACATAATAACTGTAAAGATACCGTAGATGTTTAGAAACAAAGCTAAAAGGTATACCTAACGTGTCTGTAATATTACCGGTGATAATATCCTCGCAGCCGGATCAATGTGATGCTGGCTGGCGGGAAAAGGAAGTATGACTTCCTCAACCATATATACGAGTACCTAGATCCAATCTGACCTAGAAACATGTTGAATTCTAGAAATATCTAGATCCTGAGTTGACTATATTATATTTATTTAAGCAAGTAGGTTAAGTCAACACTTTTGCACGTCTATTTGCAAACTAGGAGAGTCCGGTGTTTTGTACCTGACTACCCTGAGAAGAAAAATTAAACAAAATCAGAGGTCACAATCTAATATTCTAATTTAATGTGGAAGTGGGTTTGTTCATTTTTTTGGTAAGGATTTACCGCTGAACCGATTTTGATGAACTTCATACTGACATAGTTAGGGAGTCGGCTGGACCGTTTTACATAAAACTTCACGGAAGAAAATGACAAACAGAGGGCTCGCAAAGCCACAGGGAAAAAGCTAATTGATAAAAATAATGCCTGAATCATTGAGCTATTACTACTACGTATAGAGACGACATCACGCATCAACACATGTGTCCAGCTGTGTCCCATCCAGGATGAGTGCGCGCACCTAGAGCACACCATAGAGCTGTCAAACAATTGAATGAACTTGTGCGCGCGCACTCATCCTGGATGGGACACAGTGGTGATGCGTGGTGTCGTCTCTATACGTAGCAATAATAGCTCAATGGCCTGAATAGAAATTTACTCCGGTAACTTTGGTTAGCTTGGTAACCATGCCACGGTATCAGGTTTATATATAAAGAAGTATGCATGGTATTAATAACCATACTATGAACATCTCAGAATAATACGGTCTGGTGGGTGTCTATCCAGTATCTCTACCGTGCTTTGGCACTAATGGTAATCTATTTGAGCCAGTTGTAGTTAAGAACACGATCAAACAACGCAGAATATTGTTTATTAAAACTAGCAAGCGTCAAGTTAATTTATTTAACGTTCTTTTGAACCTTACCCTGGGAAAAAGCACTTAAAAGCTTCGTATAAACTCTCTTAATAAAATAGGCGTTTTAGTAATTAATACTAAAAGTGTTGGCAGTTTGATGCCTAGTTTAAAACTTTAAAGTTTCTTAATGAAGGGTACATGATAATAAGGATACTAGGTGGTCCTAGTTTTATATATTTTTTGGAAGTTAGGGATTTTACTAACGAACTTTACCCTTTATAAAGTTTCAAAATCGACTAGGTTTATGCTGCGACTTTATTCGATTCTTCAAATATTTTCCAAAAACCAGTTTAGGTAGATTTTAAGGTAGGTATCCAAGTGGGTTAAACTGTTTAACTGGAACAAACAAACCTTCGCATTTATAACATTTATTTAGACTGAAAACGTTTATTACTCAGCTACGTAAACAGGTACACAGATTAAACGCAAATTGAAATGACAAAGATGTCTCAGGGCTGGCACCCCCGGGGACGCGGTAACGTCCGGGGTCGCGAGACTGTTTTTATTTTATGTGACCCCGGAACGTTAAGGGCTATTGAAGGATATTTATTATCCAGTACGAGTCTCAGAGTCTCTTACGTTACAACCAATGAGGAGGACTTTTGAGATGAATTTAACAAAAAGGCAGCCTTTGATGTTATAGCAGGGCCTGTGAATTTACCAGTAGTCGAGCCAAAATACTTCTTATTGCGAAAACCTTGATGGAGAAACGAGTGAAGCCGCGGGCAAAACTTAATTTGTATTACTCTGTTTCAGTATGGTGGTGACTTATCGCATTTTAGCCTGATGATGACCTCCTTATCATTCGTGCCGATCAAAGAGTGCAGTAGGCTCCACAAATTAAAAATGTCTGAGGATATGTTCTGTTTGTATGGAGACGGCCAGCGAGATACCTGCAAGGGAGACTCTGGAGGGGGCGTGCTTTGGCATGGGTACGTGCGGGTTATTCTTACTATATCACTTACTTACGGCCAGTATTTTATTATCTGTGCTTATGTTACGATGCGTGATTGGTTACTGGACTGCGTGTTGTGGGTACATAAAATAGAAAACATAGAAGCCGGAATAACTACTTGAAGGTCTTAGAAATATTTGTTCGGTGCGCAGATCGAACCCGTGAAACGCTGAGCAGCAGTTGATCCACTAGCAGTGCGCTGACCGTGCGGTCAAGAAAAAAATGATGCACAATGCTTCTACACTATCATATGTACTAACTTGCGATTTCGCTATGTTGTTTGTGACGTCTTGCACGTTTTTCTAACCGGAATTTTCAAGCGACCGTGTCGACGGAAGGTATAGGTATTTTAATTTAAACAGGGTGTGGACCTACTTCGCCTTCAATTTCATATAGGTAATATACTTTGCCTCCATAGTGAGATGAAAGCAACCAACATGGTAGTCATATTTTGAATCATTTGCAGAAATCCTGGAATAAAAAATATAGCGAAATAGTAAATGAAACTTTCCAAATCTCGGTTGGAGACTATATAAAATAGACATATAGGTAATTAAAATAGGTATCTTTAACTTTTTGTTAAACAAACATGCCTCTAATCTACTTTTTTTCAACGCATAGCTTGCTAAGCCCCTGTGAACCGCATATAGCTCTAACCAGCGTTGCTAGTGTTAGTAAAATATCCGGCCGTCTGCAGCCCGAGGTGTCTAGACTTAGAGGATATCACCCTTTTGCGGCACGTCCCGCCGTTTGGGGTTTGCACGTACATACAATTCTAGCAAATATAATAAAACGTTTTGTTTTATTTAATTGTTGATCTTCATTCTTTACCTATATAACATTATATTATTCTCCGAAAGGTGATAGAGGTGTACCTAGTAGTACCTACACCTAATGTTTATAGTAGGCGAGTCTATTGGTATCAACTAGGCACAAATACAGATTGCGTGTTCGGTTTCCTCACGATGTTTTCCTTCACCGTTTTTGTGGCACTAACGACAAATCGCTGATGATGATGAAACCACTGTTTCATTCTTATTAACGTGTAATTTGCAGGAGGTTGGTAGGCCTAACGTCACACGGCGACGGGTGCGCAAAGAAAAACAAGCCAAGTGTCTACACAAACCTCTGGTATCACAGCGGCTGGATAAAGAAGCAAGTGCAAAATTTCATAGACCATTATTGCAATAAGGAACACGAAGAATTTGTTCGAGAAAGAATTCATACAATTAATAAAACATTATAGCATGTCGTTCGAAGTTTCGACTTTTATTACGAGTTACGACGTAGTATCAGAATCGCTGATGTTATCTGATTCATCATAAAAATCTGTTCTTGGTACGCAGTACTTTTCTAAAAATCTCTTGGTATTGAGCATAATCCACCTGAGAACAAAGTAAATTGTAAAGATAAAGATGATGTCAGACAAAATATCAACCAAAAATAAATTTTCTTTTCTTATTTGCAAATGTTTTCGTCATCTGTCATGTAGATAACGATGTTATGATTTAAATTCACAGATAACTTGAGAAAGTGTTTGATGGGAAAATTCCTATTTAGCCTTGGCACAAATATTTACGTGTAGGTAATATTAAAGGCATGGTTGGCGCAGTGGCTGAGCGATGGGACTGTTGCACTGCATGTCGTTGTTAAATTTCCGCACGAACAAATATTTTTATGATCAAAAAGCAGTTGTTCTGGGTCTAGGCGTTTATATGAGTTCATATGTTTGTAAACGTACCCACGACACAGGAAGCAGTCCTAGTGTGGAGCAAAGAAAAAAACAACTAGAAATGCATGTTGCTACTCAGCAAAGACGCTAACTCAATCATCGCCACGACATCTAGTAATCATTTTGTAGGGAATGCACCTGCATTTAATTGATGTCTTGCTACATGAACCGGTGTATAAGTGGACGGAAAATTACATACCAATTGCGCAAGTATGACATTCAGATTTGTAGTGTTATTAGGACCAACCTGATGCTTAATTTTAGCGACATTTACCTTAGTTAATTACTACTAAAACTTGATAATATGTACATAAATGTTATACATAATATTTGCTTTAGTAAGTATAACCTGCTAAAACTCAAAGCATTATTTTCTTATTAATCATCGAATTAGTTAATTAATCTTGCCCTGAGCTAGAAAGCGAAAGGGGCTGTCAGAATGCAGAATCCACAGTGCTCCTTCAATAGCTTTATACTTTTCGGGGTCACAGTTACCTGTTTAGACAGTTCCACGACCCCAGTCTGTGCCCTGATTCCAGACAGTTCCACGACCCCGACAGTCCCGCGACCCCTCTCAGGAGATTTTGGAGTTTGTTTCTTCAAGACTTGTACCTTATTTCCGTAAAAATACGTATATGTATATTTCGTTGTAATGTCCCATAGCTGGAAGAAAACCTTTCTTATGTCTTTCCAATAGGGTATTTTACTGCATAAATAAATATAAAATCTATTTAGTCCGGTAGTTAGAATATTGAAAATTTGAAACGGATAAAACGCTTCCAAATTCGGGAGTGGGCTTGTGACGTCATAATTAACGCTTGTAAAATGGCAACGACCGAGCGACGTTTTGATATTATTTGAAACGGTGTATCTTCGTCAATTTTGGTTTACGTTACAAAAGGAAAAATACGGGTGTAATATTTTTTTATAATCTATATTTCGGACTAATAAAATTTTGTGAGTAAAATAGCCTATTGTCACTAAGCAAAAAAGAAATAATAAGCACAAACCTGTTGAAATAGGAGACATTAGTAAAGATGGCGATGTGTGGCTCGTCATTGCTTGTCCCTCCAAAGGACAGGATCCCGACGAGGAGCTCTCTATTATACATGGCCGGGCCTCCGCTGTCACTCAGACGACGCTCCTGGGACACTATGGCGGTTAGACACCCTACGTGTTATGGGTACTTAGATACCCAGATAGATAGCGTTTGGCACGTAAATATTTGCCTAATCGCTGAGGCCTGATGTCAAAGGGATTCATTCATTTTGCCTCACTTTGTACGTCATAAAATACATATATTGGGTTAGAAATTCTGGATTGTGGTGTGTGCCAAATTCATGTCATTATTAGGTTTATCCAAAGGTAAAACGGGACCCAATTACGAAGACTTCGCTATTCTTCTGTATGTCTATCATTCTGTCCGTCTGTCATCAGGCTGTACCTCATGAACCATGATACAGTTGAGATTTACACAGATTATGTAAAGTATTTATGTTGCCGCTTTAACAAAAAAAGCTAAAAAAAAAACAGAATAAATGCCATTTTTATAGATAATACAGAATACCTATGCACGAGCCCAACTCGCACTTGGCCGGTTTTTCTTCTTTTTTTTTTCTTGCCCTCTCCGTCCCACTCCTGGGGATCTCTCCACTCCTTTCCACCTTGTTTGTTCTACATGAAAACAATGTAAACTGCAAATTCTCTAGGTATTACAGTCATCGTCACATCGAGTAATCCCACCTAGTGGTAGCAATTAATAAGGATTTAGAACGGCGAGTGTCAGTCCTCTTGACATCGGATGAAGTAGTTTTTGCTACATTTTAATGACCTCTACTTTTTTGGCGGATTATACAGGAACCGGAAATAGGTGATATACACAATTTTAAACTACGATGCAAATGCTCCTTCATCCTAGTGTCATCTTGGATAGCTGCCAAGTTCCGCTTACGAAGGAACTGCTCGAGCGCTTGGCAAACTTTTCACTTTTGTTTTTTTTTTCTTTAATATACCATAGTTAATACTTTAATCCATCCGTAGACGAATAAGCCTATTGTCGTAATGTGGTCGTGATTCAAATTGTTCTGCTGTCTTAACTCATGCGACAATTAATGTCAGGAATGCAATGAGATTTTTGGCAGATTTAGATAAGACAGAATAGAATGTGAATGTTCATAATTATGCGGGAATAACCCCTATTATTATTCAGAAAAGATAGAATATCAATTTTTAATAGATAATTAACGCAGTAAAACTAATGAAACAAATATTATGGCGCCAACAATCGCAATAAAATATGACTTGATTCATGACTACTGATGCCAAACATCTGCACCTTTGCTTATTGTTTTAACAATTCCAAAAAATCGGAAAAGTAAAATATGAATAAGTGCTCCTTAGGGAAATACCTGTTCGATAAAAGTTTAGAAATCGTCGATCTTTCACCTGGTACCGACATACGTTTTCACATTGAAATTGTAAAACATTTATGTATCTGTTTACCGAACATGTATGATATCTAGGAATTGTATCAACACCTTGGAAATTCTAAATTGATAGTCTCTGTGCTCCTACCAGTTGGAGAAATAAGGTGTAGCGCGGGTCCGCCTCCGAAATGGGAAATGTTTATATGATTCCCAAACAATTTAGGGCTCATGCACACCACGTTTTTTGAAAGCGTTTAAAAACCGTGGTTCAGAGGTCTACAGGCTGTCTACAAACGCGCGTAAACGGGGCGTTTAAAAATGTGGTGTTCATGGGCACTAAGGGCCTATGCACACCACGTTTTTTAAACGCGCCGTCGACGCGCGTTTTGAGAACGCGCGTCGCCGGCGCGTTTTTATCCTGCAGAGCAGTTTGTTGTCGTTTGTATCGATACAAACGCGCGGTACCGGTGCGTCTGTATCGATACACACGCGCGTTTGCATCGCGTCTGCATCGCTACACACGCGCGTTTGCATCTCGTCTGTATCGCTACACACGCGCGTCTGTATTTATACAGGTGTGCAAAGGTATACAGGCTGCGTCTGACTTGCGTGCGTATCGCGTGTGTATCGCTACAAACGCGCGTCGACGGCGCGTTTAAAAAACGTGGTTTGCATAGGCCCTAAATTTGCTCGCACAAGGTTTACAAGACCTAGCCAAACCGAACCTCGGGCTGCACAAGAGTTGTTGGTGCCTTAGGAAGCAGACGTCAGGGGCACCCCGAAGTTCGGTTTGGTACGTTTCATTTCCTAGCAATTGTTAACAATGCTAGGAACTGTATGTAATACCTGCACGTAAAAGTCGCATTGCGTCGGCTTCGTTGCGAAACGTGTATCTTTTCGAGTAGCAAATAGATTTAGATTTTGAGAAGCTCCATTGAAATGTGCGCGCAGCGTCGCCGTGGCGTCTCGGTGTATCTTGAGCTTTAAGCCTCATTCATGTTTACGCATTTTGTCATACACCCAGACAGCCTACAGCAACGGTTTCATAATACTTCTCACCTAGTTTTTCAGAACAATGTCACTAATAAGGCTAGGTGATTAAAATTACTGTTTATATAACACTCACCGGCGCATATTTACCACAGAAATTAGACGGGGTTGTCAAGTTTGGATATGCTTCTTCACAATCTCTTTTGTCAAGGACCATCATCTCTGTCCATATCAGTTGGTTCACATAGCTTTGGGGCAGATTCTGAAATTCAGGATCGAATTAAAATCTAATTATGAAAACTATTGGTAAGTACTTAATATCATACAGCTGAAGAGTTTGTTTGATTGAACGCGCTAATCTCAGAAACTACTACTACATTGAGGAAGGACTTTTCTGTTCATTCGAAAGTGGAAGAGCAAAAATGATAGAATTTTCTAGAAAAAGATCTAGAAAAAGTATCTACTACCGTCAAAGATGGTTAATGGATATATTTTAGTCTCATCTCTTGGGGAAATCCTTCCCGGGAAAGATTAATAAACTTGTCTTTTATTATTTGTGACATTTCCTGAATCACATGTTTCGAGATGTTAACAAACTAGTTGATTTATTTGATTGCAAACGTTTTGATGCCCAAGAACTAATGAACAGAATTTAATGTACAAAGGCGCCATCTATCAAAAAAATAATAAAATAATGTTACTGAGATCAGCCAAATTCGGGCATACTATGTAGCTGCTATTTGGTAGTGTAGCGTGTACCGATGTAGTTTGCAATGCCGAAGACAGATGGCGCTTGCAACATTTAAAAATGAAACAGATGTGAATAATATTGCTATATCAGTACTAGCTGTACAAGTGCACTTTTCTGGCTAAGTAGAGAGGTTACAAGATACTTAAAATACCTATATTAATCATTTTTGTATCAGTTTCACTAGCATTATTACCTTGAACCTATACTAATTAACGATTTTTTGTTAATTTCATCACATTAACGCAATACACGAATGTTTTATTCCTAGTTAGAAAATTGTGTACAATACACAACTTCTTACAAACCCACGCAATGTCTTGTCCCTCAACAGAATCATTTATGCAATGTTAGTGTTACAAACTTCATCGGTCCTAAAATTGTACATGCTTAGTAAGTTTTCAGTAAGTAGTAAAATATTATCATTGACTTGTATCGTAGGTACATTGTTTCGAATACAAAGGGTCCTTTCATTTATTACCAGCCTTAGGTCGTAAGATATTAGCATGCAAAAGGTATACCTACCAGGCATACAGGGTATTTTTGATGTAGTGCGGAAGTATGTAATTACCTATACCGTAACGAAAATTATTACACGTATTTTTATTTTACAAAAAAATAATAATAAAGTAATCATTGTTTATTTTGAAACCTGTTTTATTGAACACGTAACGTTTTCACGAGACACTTGTTTGTCTGAATGCACATTAGACGTACCACCGATGCATTCTGGGGTCTATATTGCGGGACTGTATTAAAAAGGTGCTGCTGCCCTGGAGCGGAATGGGCAACTCAATAAATAGGTTATTTTTTGATCAAACCAAGTTTCTAGCACTACTACTTCTAATGGAATCACAAAATAAAAAAAAAAGGATCCGCACTGCATAAAAAAATACCCTGTGTACCCAGTTAAGAAACGCGGACACAGTTTGTAAACGACATTCTATAAAATGGAGTTAACTTTACCGTGCTTCCAAAACCGGAGACTTCAACCGAGACACCAGTCCGTAACGCCACATCAGGCTCTACAAGTATCGCCTTTTTCACGTATACTGTGTTGAATTGCACGTGTTCCTGTCAAATAAAAAGAACGAAATAGGAACTTTATTATTTGTAAATATATAAAAATCAATGCCACTTTTCGTTTTTATTTTATAACTCAAGATCGGAACACTTATCCAAACCAAATGTTTAGGCGTTGTTCGAACTATTAAGTAGATGATTAATGCGAAGTTTGTACAAAATTGGTCGAGCGTTCTTAATTAGTCATATTTTTTGTTCACCCTGAGTAATATAAAACCCCTGAGTAATATATAGCAAAGATGGGCCGCTAGTTATTTATATTTTATACATTTAATTTTATAGGGTTGTCGACAATTTGACGTAATTGACACATTTCTAAGTCCTTTAGACAACTTCGAAAAAAAAAACTTTTAAAATTAACGAATAGTCAGCTTGTCGTTCATCTCTGATTCGCAGATCACCATTTCACTAATTGCTGCCTATCAGTTTTATTATATTATTTAATTCACCTTTGTCCTGTGGGTGTCAGCACACCTTATCTTACATTACGGTAATAGATGATGAGTAAAGGCCTTTACCTACAGCCCCTACAGAGCACTATCCATCCCGACGGCACGATCTGGCAATGCGATCTCTGTAAAGGCTAAACGCAACGACGACATATTACTAGACTCCTAATAACAGGTGACTGATGTCTGTCAACACATTAGGCAAAAAAGTCTTATATCCGTCTCATTTCGACCACTCCTGTGAGCCGTGAACATACCTTGAGACAGAACATACCTTGAGACAGAACAGACCTTGAGTTAGCCAATCGCAACGCAGTACCCCGTCCCCTCGCTTACGTAGTACCTCATCGAGTTGACAGAATAGTTTTTGTTCCTTAGATCGTGCATGCGGAGTCTAGTAATACAGATATCGTCGTTGGCTAAACGCAATGCGAGCTGACGCCTGCATAAGTATCTATACTAATATTTTAAAGCTCTGAAGAAGGTTCTTAATTGACTGCGCCGTATTACTGAATCGGAAATTTCTTTTTGTATTGGATAACCCATTCATTAAGGAAGGCTACGGGCTATAAAACATTTTGCTGTGACCAATAAGACCCGAACAGTATGGGTAAAACCAAGGGGAACACCTAAATCATAGTATAAAAACGCACCTAGTTACCTTTTCGTGTTATTATGACCAGTCTAAACAAAATTGTATGATAGTCCTCTAGAGCATTCATTTTCGTGATCAAGAGGGCGTTAGAAATTGGCAGTTGGCACGATTCGCAACAGTGTTAGGTTGAAATTGGCATGCGATGGACGGCTTGTATTTCATGTCTGACTGTAGGTGGCGCTGGCGCTCCCAGTCTGCACGGTCCGTTTAATATATTAGGGTACCTTTGACCTCTTGGCGTGGCAATTTTTCAAGACTTTTTGATGTCAGTGCTGGGTGTTTGTTTTGCACGGAACTTTTTTGTTTTGCTTGGTAATATCATCAAAAGAGTCCTTCCGCCTAAGGTGGAGCGGAAAGAACTGTTAGACTCGTACTGACTAAAACCACGGCTATCCTGTATCTTTACCTTTCAGAGTCATGGACCTTGTTGGAGTATTACATGATACAGGTAAAAGTACCGCGCCCCCTTTGCATGGAACTCCGAACATTTTCTTTCAAGCGCAATTAATAATTGATTGAAAGATCATACTGATGTTCTCGGTCTGGGTGGTTGTGTATGTGAGTTTACATGTTAGCAAACGCACCCATGACTTAGGTAGGAATTGATCACTGTGAGGAAAAGTTACAAATAAAGAAAGAGATAAAAAGAGTTTTGAAAAAAAAAATAGATTTCATTTTTTACAGTACCTGTTTTTGAAGCAAAAGAAGAAACTGCATAAGTAGAATAGTTTTCACATTTACGTGTATGTATAATAGTTGATAGTTTTATTCGATTAATTAAATGCATTTCATTCCGTTCCCGGTGTTAAAATGGTTATTGCTGGTCGTAAAGTTAAACTTGGGGCAAAGACCTCTGAAACAAGTTACCTGTGCATTTCTGGCATTGCAACTGTTCCCTTTATTGTTTCAGTTTTATTTTTCAGTTCAAACAAGAATATGGGGTCGAATTTTGAGATGAGACTGTTAAGGCAGTTTCATTGCCTGCCGGGGTCGCGGGACTTATTTCCATCACCATGCCCCCGGAACATAAAGGGCTATTGAAGGACACCGTGGTTTTCAATCAGTACAAGTCTGACAGCCCCTCTCGCTCTGCCCGGGGTGGGAGGACTCATTTGATGATTTTACCACGATAAAAAAAGGCAGTTTCATTAATCATTTTTGCTACAGGAAAATGCTTTTAGGACACTAAATATAACTTCTTGAGATGGTCTACATTCATTGATCTTAGATAAAGTAGTGTACAAGCAGCAAAACACGGCAATTTTTTTCAAAAACTTTTTTTGAATCGAATTGATCCAGATTTAGGTATAAAATGATTTGTGATTGAGATGGTCTATATTCACAGATTTTAGAATAAATGTAGATAACAGAAGAGGCGCTAATCTCAGGAACTTTTGTTTCGAATTGAAAAACTCATTTTGTTTTGCATAGTTTATTTATATGGCAATAAGGTCATATAAAATCACGCTACAATCAGTAGGAGTTGAGTTGCGGGTGGAACCGCAAGTGAATACGCATTAACGCGTCAGATGTAGTGAATCCGGTGGTCGCAAGTTCATATTCTGCTCGAGGATCGAATTTTTCTTTCCATAGAAAATATTTTCAAAATGTCATCAAAGAAAATATTTCAGAAGTTATAATTAAGAATCCATCGTGCAATTAAATGTAACTAAAAGGTCATTCTTGTAACGAAGTCTATTACAGGATCGTATTCAATTATAATAAATTCACATTATAGGTATGCTGCTCAGGTAGACGATACTCTATACCTTTCAATTTGATTTAATCCCTTAAGAGGCACTTACGGTCCCCTCCGGAATAGTGAGAGGATGTATTCTAAGCGCAAAGACACGTAACGAGAGGCTGATACATTATAATATCTATACTTATATTTTTATTTAAATAACAAACATAACATGAAACAACGCTAAAATCATCCGTCCAAGGTACTGCTTATTTCTTAAGAATTTTTCAGGATTTAACTTTCAGAATTGCAGATCAATAGTCCTGAAGATGTGTTTGTTTTCTTTTTGTAAAGCCGGGTCCAGACTGTTTTAACGTGTAATGTTATGTAACACAAATTCTACGTGTGGACGACACTACGAGCGTTACATGTAATGCTGTAATGTGCAATAATTAGTATGTTAGTACCTAGCCTACTAGCTAGGTAATTAGTATATGAATGGATGAACGGATTCATGGATGGATGGATGCTTTACCTTTAGCACGACCATGGCTATATCATTGTCTAACCGGCTCATGTACCTGTAGTACTCATGAAATTTCACATCCACGATTGGTATTATCTGTCTGAAAAACAATTTATTATATTGTTAAACATACAGATTTACATACATTAACGAAAACACTTTTTTTATCGTTGTAATATCATCTAATAAGTCCTCCCCCCCGGACAGAGCGAGAGGGTTTGTCAGATTGGTACTGACTAAAATCCACGGTGTCCTTCAATAGCCTTTTACGTTCCAGGGTCTCTGTAATTCGGTAAGTCGCGCGACCAACGATTTCCACTTTGAAAATAATAGTCTATCTTTGGTTTA
The DNA here is from genome assembly GCA_028554685.1 of Agrotis ipsilon. NCBI lineage: Eukaryota > Metazoa > Arthropoda > Insecta > Lepidoptera > Noctuidae > Agrotis > Agrotis ipsilon. Next base: position 13,261,803 of record CM052963.1, read on the forward strand.
CATTATAGCTACGGGGTTTTAAGAATTGCCAGAAAAATATTAACAAATTCTATACGCAATTACAGTGAAAACTGAATAATTAGGTCTTGGAGGGACCGGCAGTCTCACTGAAAATGGTGTAGGTACATTATTGGACTTTTCAAAACTTTTGAATGAACCTATGACCGGAGGAAAAGCACCTATCTAGTTGAAATTTCAATAAATTAAATATTATTTTCTACTAGCTGTGCCCGCGACGAAGTCGGAACTTACCAATGTATTTTTTTGTGCGAAGCGCTGTTGAATCCTCCAACCGACACAAAAATATTATATTATTATTTTATTAGGTACTTTATATAAGCTAGTTCTTCTTTATTAACAACATTTGCTGTGAACCATCATTCTGGAGCGTACATAAATATGCGTACGTAAATCACCACGCCAAGTTTTCCTAAACCCTGTATTTAGAATTTTAGTAGAATATTTGACGTAATTGTTATAAACGCCCTCTGTTGTTCATAGGCAGAACCATTAAAGTGCGACTGGATTAGAGAGTAGTTTGTTTATCGGTTTGCATTATCGATATGTTAAATCAAATAAATAAAGTTTTGTATGAAAAAAAAATCATATCATTGATTAAAAAATATCGAAAATAGGATTTCAAGTTCAAGTTTCCATCAAATTTTTTCGCGTGTACGTAAACATGTTCTAAAATACGAAAACAAAATCATAACCCTCCTTTTGGCTTTGCCGTAGTCGGGTAAAAAGAGTTAGAACTCCAAAACCTATATAAGAGTGGATAAATGATTCTCCATCCTGTCCCGTCCTGTCCCGTCCCGTCCCGTCCCGTCCCGTCCCGTCCCGTCCCGTCCCGTCCCGTCCCGTCCCGTCCCGTCCCGTCCCGTCCCGTCCCGTCCCGTCCCGTCCCGTCCCGTCCCATCCCGTTCCGTCCTGTCTCGTCCTGTCACGTTCTGTCCCGTCCTGTCCCATTCTGTCCCATCCTGCCCCATCCTGTCCCATCCTATCATCATCGTTAGATGAATTATTTGAATATGTAGTTTTTCTATTCGAAGCTAGATCGCGCTACTGAACTACGCGTCTTGGTGTGAACTGACCGTAGAAACACTTAAAATTCGAATAACTTTTGATAGACTGAACCGATTGCAATGAAACAAAAACTAAATGTTACCTCAAGTTACGCTTAATTGTTGTGTATCTAAGTTATTTACATTGATCTCGTACATTTTACGTGATGCCCGGACATATAAACATACAAACAGACAAACAGACAAAAATTCTAAAAATGCTAGAAATGGGTCCTATTGGTTGTCCTTTAGCATACTAGCTATTTTTTATTTTTTTTATTTTGATGTACAAAAACGATTTTTCTACAGTTTTATTATATTTATATATATATATATAGAAGATAGATATAGATAGATTGGAGTGACATTTTCCCCTTCACAATATAAAACAATAAATTTGATCTACCCCAGATCAAATGATCAATTAATCATTTACGATTTTGACCCAAGACAACAAAGATAAGAAATTATAAAAGACTTAAGTGAAAGTCGTCATAATTTCCATAAATTGATACTTTATATTCTCGTCATTAACATTTCATCTTTTATCTTTCATAAACTAAATGGTGTTGTTGACTCTTATAATTAAAAGCCATTCATTAAAATCTTAGTGCAGCGTCTTGGCGGCAAGCTAGGTATTAATAATGCCTTTGAAACTAAGAGTAATACTCGTTGCTCCTTCTGCTATTAAGTTAAAGATCACAACCTTAGAGCTTCCATCCATTATAAAAGGTTTGTTTATAGATCTTGGTACCTCAGTATATTTAAAGGGCTTTAGTCAAGCTAATTTATGAAAATATACTTATTTGTTTCCGAAACCTAAGTAGCTTTTTTTTTTTTTTTTTTAGCGTGGTAAAATCATCAAATGAGTCCAACTCGTGGCAGGGCGGGAGGGACTGTCAGACTTGTACTGACTAAAATCCACGGTGTCCTTTAGTAGCCCTTTATGTTCCGGGGTTACGGTAATAGAAATAAGTCCCGCGACCCCGGCAGGCTTTGGCCCTCTGAGAGGGGGCCCCGTCATTTTGCTGACAGCTCTTTGAGGCGCGCGTGGAACCCGACGCGCCGTCGACCCGGGCATGGTCCATGGTTGGACAGCGAGTTGCCCTTTACTCGCTGTCCGCATGCCCGCGCCTACGGTGGCCGGAAATCGTCTCGATCTTGCGACGTCCGACGCCGTGGGCGTACACCACTGCGGTTGGGGCGGAGGGAGGACGCTGTCCTCTCTCGCTCGCGGCCCGCCACCTCCTTCACGAGCATTACTGCCTCGCAGAAGGTGGCGATCGCTTCCCAATCTAAGTAGGTATGAACAGAATGTTGCTGTGGTTTTGTGTGTTGCATAATTTACTAGCCTTTTGAATGCATTTTTCTGCGGAACGACATTATACAGAATGCCAAAACCGAATCTTGTTCACCGGAATGTGAGCTAAATATTTTACAGTCTGCCATACAAAATGAATGCATTACATTGTTGCTTTATCGATAAGCAGCTGGGTTATCGATCACTGCTTCGGAGAGAAACGAATTTTCTCAGATATGAGACCTGGATAGATCGCTTTTTAACCCCCTTCAACCACTACATTGTAAATTTCATCGAAATCGGCTTATTAGCGGATTTTGAGAACGCGATTCCGAAAATTTACATACATACAACGAATGTTGCTTGTTTAATAGAATCATCATCTGCCTAGCCTTTTCCCAACTATATTGGGGTCGGCTTCCAGTCAAACCAAATTCAGGTGGATATCAGTATTTTATATGGAGCGACTGCCTGTCGGACCTCCACAACTCAGTAACTGGGCAATACCATACCCCATGGTAAGACTGGTTGTCAGACATTAAAGCTTCTGATTAACAGTAACGACTGTCAAAGATCTAGAAATGACAGCCGGGACGAACGGCTTTACGTGCTTTCCGAGGCACGGAGGAAACTCGCTATAATAGATGGTCACTCATCCACAGACCAACCTCGGCAAGCGCGGCTTAACCCGGAAGATCGACCTGTGCGGCTGTAATTATTTAGCCACGAGCTCCTGCTTGTTTAATAGAATAAGATACAAAAAAACCTTACCCAATTCCAGTAATCCTTTCAGCACCAACTTTGACAACGGGTCTCCTCATTTGTTTAGCGTGCAAGCAACTCGCAGCGGTGATCACAATCTTACTCGCTACCAGGGCCCCAGAACAGTAGAGGTTACTATAAACAATCAGTACGTGGAAAGGTACCTCTTTTATGGTAGCTCGGTACTTGTGAGAACCAGTCTTAGTTCCTTGCAACGAGTATGTTGGCATTTCGTGCTCCGGCAGGTATCGATACGAGGTAGCGAGATGTAACAAATTCAGTAGCCATGTCAAGTGTAATCTGTGAAATAAATGAAATATATGACAACGCAATTTTGGATTTTCTTCGTATATCCCTGTTTACCTTGACTTTTTCATACGATGGAAAGCGAGTCAAGCTGAAAATTATTTTGACTTGACGTCTTCAAAATCTAATCAAGATTACGAGTAGAATTAGGTACTCGTAATCTTGTAATGAAATATATAAATAACGTAAATTTTTGTAATGATGTAGATTTAGGCCTTGGCCTTATCGTCATTTTAATTTTGTTCTATGTCACATCTTACTTCACTTAGAGCACTTCATAGGAAATTCAGATAAAATTGTTAAGTAAAGAAAATAATAAAGAGAAATAACATTATCTCCTGTTTGTCTTCTATTAGTGAAAGGTCTCAATTTAAAATTCAATCTTCTTTTAGAGCAACAGAATTGCATTTCATTTCACAAAGCATAGAGAATGACAATAGATAGATATATACTTAATTTATGTAGCCGGTCAGTTCTTCAGTAGGTTGAACTAAAGATAATTTTTTGAAAGTCACGTTCAGATCTAAATTATGTTTGTGAACGTAACTTATCGGGACCATAAATAAGCTACGTGTAAAAGAAATTGGCGGCGTTTGCATTCCTTCTCTCATTTTACACTCGAACCACGTACGAACTAGTAAACTGATTTAGGTCTGTCTTCTTTTATTTTATCACCGAGTCTTCTAGAAAGTGAACCCAAGGTCTATCTTAATACGATACCTATTACGTTGAGACACACAGAATAAGCCCACGCTAATTACAGCCGACCGAGTGGCCACTAAAAGCTTAGTAGCTACCTAGCTAGGTAAGAACTACTCGTGCCGACGTTAATGAAAGACAATTAGCGAAGTAGGTAATTATCTACGCCAATACAGTTATAAAGTAACATTTATTAAGTTAAAGCTTCGCTTTATATACTTCATACTCCACTCCAAAGAAAATAGATAGTTACTTACTAAATATAGCACCTTCCACCGTTTTATTCTCATAGAGCGCTTTTGCCTTAGTGATATTTTAAGTAATTTAAAATTCCAATCGTGGACTCAGCCATGCAAAAACTGTCCCGTGAAGACGGAAAATCCGTAAGTACTCACACAATCATCTCGCTTCAGTGTGAATAGTATGAAAGTTAATTCGAATCCGGCCGCGGGTCCTGCATAATGGAAAATATTTTCAAGAGCGCCGCTTGTTAGCGCCGAGACTCGAAACTCAAGTAATAAAGCGGGAACAACAATAAACAAAGAGAGAATGGTAACAAACCGATAAAGCGTACTCGGATTTGTGAGTAAAATTCGCAATCATAGTTCGTCGAGCCGAATAGCCGATATCAAGTTATTACCGCTTTCGCAAAACATCGAATGAGTTGCACATAAAAATATATATGCCGTTCTGAAATATTTGTTCGTTCTAAATACACGGTTCACCGGTAAGGTATATTTTCCCTGAAAACAACTATATAAAGAGTAATTGCGAATTGCAATCACAACTTGTTGTTTTTATGTGCCCGTCGGCTGTGCACATAAAGTCAACAAGCTGTGTTCGTAAATATTAAAGTTTCCGACACGGTATAAAAGATTTTCATTTCAACCATCGTGATCAATTGAAAATTTATAAAATACAGATATATTTACATTGAACAAAGAAATAGATTTTATTAGAATTCCGTCCAACACGGCCGTAACAATACATATTTGATTATTACGTACGGAACTCTGTTCGCAAAATATTTTGTGAAGACGAACGAGTTTGTGAAATGAACAATAAAGGACTTGGCGAACTGGCTGGTGTGGTCCATTTGCATGGTTGTCACGTGCTGGGAAACTCGAACAGATTCACCGGGACCTGCGCTCGCTGAGGGAACTGCCTCAGTTTCGCCAACTCCACTCTTTTCCTCATTTACCTGCGCTGCTGAGTCAGAAAGTGAGCTTGCGACTCGAGGAAAGTCTGTGTATAAGTGACTTCGCTTTTGTTTCTAAAGGTTTTACCAGGAAACGTAATGTTATTTTGGTATGTTGATATAATCTTCGTATCTATTTCCCGGATTTGTTGTGTTACTTAGAGGAAACCTTTTAGTTTGATTAAAGAAAAAACAATGATTGAATACAAGCTCTCAATACACGTATAGCATCATTTTTCTTCCAGAGCGGAAGAAAAATGATTATTTCAAACTACAGTTAGTTTGAAATATAGTTTACTATCCCAATTTTTATCATCTTTACGAAATGCAAATTAATCCAAATTCTTTTCAAAGTAATCCTGTAACAGTATTTCAAGGAACACAATAGGAAGCAATATGCAGGTATCTTAACGCAATCTCTTAAGAGGCAGAAGCCATAGAAATGTACCATCAATCTATTGTGTTAGAAGATTGCCAACTAAGCCTTGCAGCACCATAATAATACGTCTTCGAAGAAGCCTAGCAATGTACACTGTACAGGGGTAACAAATGATACGCTACGTTTATCATCCAATCCCAGGCTTGCAGATTAATACCTGTTACAAAATACCCGTAGTATTTTAACAGTTACTGTAAATAACTGAGCTCGAAAAAATATTCGGTGTTATTGAAATATTTTCGTGTTTTGATGAATATTTTGTAACAATCGTAATTAAAATTGTTTCACGTTGGCGTGTAGGTGTTCTGTTTATACAAGAGACGATGATTAATTGAAAAACTTCACGTGCAGTTACACCGTTGATGTTTTATTCACGAGTTTTGTTAGAATTTTCATTTGATTTTTAAATAAATGACTGTGGGATATACGTACGCTTTTGTTGCTCAGCTTACGTACAAACTCTAAATTACTTTTGGGTTTTTGTCTGTTTCGTGCCTTTATAAATTATGAGGGCAGGAAGTGCGATTCTGAAAAGCCGGAAGGAGAATTATGTAAATATAATACAAAGTATTTTTTAAATACTCACTTTATCTTGAGTAACAGTTTGTTTATGTTTTTAACCGACTTCAAAAAAAGGAGGAGGTTCTCAATTCGGTAGGTATGTTTTTTTTTTTTTTTTTTATTTTTTTTTTTTATGTATGTACATCGATTACTCCGAGGTTTCTAGTCCGATTAGTGTGATTCTTTTTTTGTTCGATGCAGGATACTTGCAGTTTGGTCCCATAAAAATTTCATCAAATTTGGTTCAGTACTTTTTATTTTGTGAGCATTTTTATTAATTTCGGCTACTTGGACGACACGATGATTTTTACTTCTGTACGTGTTTGTTACGCGATTACTTCGCCAATTGTGGACCGATTTTCAAAATTGTTTTTTTGTTGTACTAGGGATCGTTCACTTTAGGGAATACTGCAAGTTTCATCGAACTCTGTTCAGCATTTTTTGAGATAGGGAATTTTATTGGAACTTTCTTTTATGTACACAACATGGGCGATGTATTGCCTAGAATTTGGGTTGAATATTTAAACTAAAAAGAGTAAAATAAAAAACTTTTTTCAAAAAAAATTTAACCGCCTTCAAAAACAACCACAAAAAAGGGTAAAATAACCTAGAAAATAACTTTTCTTTCGGAAGTCGGTGGCAAAAAGACATCGAAATAATAAAACAAAGCCACCGACTTCCGAAAGAAAAGTTATTTTCTAGGTTATTTTACCCTTTTTTGTGGTTGTTTTTGAAGGCGGTTAAATTTTTTTTGAAAAAAGTTTTTTATGTTATAACAGATAATTTGTTTATTTGGATTAACCTACAATTTTTAACACGAATTATTTCCCTTCATAGTACACAACTTACATTAATAAATACAACAATTAATTACAGGTTAACACCACATGCTTTATATGAATTAGGTTATCCTTTTAACAAATATGTGGAGTTACAAAGAATAAATCAATTAATTTCAGCAAACTAATTAAAATAATCTAAAAAACTTGAATTGATATTTTTAAATGAACTGATAATAGAATACATAGCAGATAAATAACTTAAACTAAGCTGAGTTTTTTTTTGATGCCCTTTAAATTTTTAATTTTACTTTTTTTAGTCATTTTTGGAAATATTTCAGTATTACTTTTAGTTTTTATATGTATTATATAATAATTAAGTGTAAATAAATAAATTAGCTAACTTTAATTTTAAATATTTCATTCCAGTATGGACAGTTGTAAAATAGAGTTATATAATTGATAAGTCAGATAGTCAGTCTTAATAGGTATGCTGATTAGATTGTTAGCAAATAGAAAGTTGTTACTTAGGGACATAAATAGAAAACTGTTCCTTAGTAGCAGTTTTCAATAAATGTTCCTTAGTAACCGTTTTCTATTAAAGACTTTATAACTTTATTAATAAAATCGTGGGCACTTTAACTTTTGGAATAGTGGAGGTTGAAGTGAAAACTCATTGCAAAGAAAAGCTCACTCAGTTTATAAGAAAAATCCAGTTAATGAACTTTTCAACTTAAGATGAAATTAAAGTTGACAATTCAATAGTGTTACTATATCCTTTTCCTTTTTATTTCAACGCTACACTCAACCTGCCGGGGTCGCGGGACTGTCTCACCTGATAACCGTGGCCCTGGTAATAAAGGGCAATTGAAGGATCACTGTGGATTTTAGTCAGTACCTACAAGTCTGACAGTTCCTCCCGTCCCGCCCTGGGCGGAAGGACTCATTTGATGATTTTACCACACAAAAAAAAAACGCTACACTCAACAGTTTTTTTTCAATTGGAACGATCCGTGATCCAGCGAAGTTTGTTTTGAATCTTAAAAAAGACAACAAACTTTTGAAATTAAGTTGCCGCTATACAAATGGTTTGTTAAGCATTCTACCGATTGCTTGCCACCTATATAGGTACAGACAACAGCACATCAACCTACCTCGATCTGTCAAATTTCTTTAATAGATTTTCAACCTTATCACAATTGGCGACACACAACACAGTCATTGACTGCTGCGCATCGTGTCTGGTTCGATCCCCGCACGGAATATTTATTTTTGTAATATAATAATAGTAATGTAATCTATGTCTGTAAACGCACCCACCATACAGGAAGAAATTACTAGTGGGGTGCAAATATTTTTTTGTTATAGTGTTAGTTACTTGTTGATTAGTAAAATATGACAGATTGGGGTAGGTTGATCTGCTTGCGTATGTACCTTAAATCCAACGGCCAAACAACCCTCAAATATTGAGTTCCCTTTAAAAAAATTGTAAAAAACTTTTGAAAATATTATTAATTTTCTTGTTTTAATCTTCTGAAACCAGTGGATCAAATTGAATTTATTTGTAATTACTTGGTTGAAAAGTTGGAACAAATTAGAAAAGTATTTGATAATTTTTTAATGATTTACTTTTAATTAATGGGTTGCTTGGTGTGTTTATTTCCTCAATTAGGCTAAGTAACATGGGTTTATGGCTTGTTTCTGGACAACATAAAGGGAGTATACTGTATTAGTAGTAGCAAGTACAACCTACTTCCTTACGATAGTTGTTGATGGGTCCTAAGATAGTTTTACGACAGCCATAAACTTATGCGCAAGCATACTAGTTATATATACAGCGACCATAATGTGTTTGTATGTACTTTAGCAATATACACAATACATCTCTTTATCTCTCCGACAATGACCAATAAAGTTAGCTTTTTATTTGTTATGTAAAGTCAAGCCATTACTCTTATCCGCACATCTATAAGTATAAGACGTTAAAGAATTTGGCGATGTGTATTCATGAATACCAAATCTCCACTGTCCTACTTTCATCTGGTTTAAAAACGATTATTTTAAAAAAGAGAGTCTCGTATTTACATACTTACTTTGAGTGCTGAAAGTTAGACGCAGTTTATAGTAGTTATTAAATAAGTAGGGGTCCTCCTTTTTGTTTTAGCTTAATTTTATTCCGGCGACAGACTAATGCCTTTTCAAGTAAAAGAGAAAGTACTATCTAGGGGTAGCATCAAAGATTTCATTATTGATAAGTATCCCTGACCTTGTTTTACTATACAAACAGACGGCAGGGTGTAAACAAAAAGGTCGATCGTTACTTCTATGTTATTGTCAAATACTTTGTTTACATAATGTACTACGAAGGTCCGAGCATAAGGCCGTATGGCGCGGCACGCGACAAGCTTAGCCTCGTAGCGGCTCGTAGCTTGCGGCAGTCACGCTACAGCGAGAGCTACGGTCGGTCGCTACGCGGCGCTACGAGTTTTCGCGGCCACGTAATGTTGTGGTGTTCGGTCGCGCTCTTGGCTGTGTTCGCCTCCGTCCAAGGACGTGCGGTAAGAGTCACTTTTTAAGCTTCTATTCTTATAACTCCCCTTCCTTGAGTGGATTACTTACGGTAGTTACTTAAAAAGTTTGGTCCCGCAGTGATACTCTATTCAAGACAAGATTATAAGTTGCCGAAATTTTAATCTTTACTTTTGACGTCATTGATTTAGATTTGAGGAACTTCTTAAATTGGTTCATTTGTTTAACTTTTATTTTAATCCACTAATTTTCAATTAGTTATTTTTTCTTTTATAATTTTTTTTTCATTTTTGATAGTCGAACTCTGTAGAACAATAAATCTTATCAAAAGTCCCAAGTATTCTAATAATAAAATACTTGAGTAACACGAGTACAAGATTTATTCTATTAAATTTATATAATCACACGTCTCTCAAACACAAGTGTAATTGACAGTTCCAAGAGTTTCTAACAGATTACCAAAACTTATTTAATCAATTTCGCAAAACTTTTAACTTCACAAAACTTATTTATCTAATTTCGGGATGTCACACAATCACATTTGGAGCAGGAATGTGCTCATTTTGTAAAATACAAGATATAATTATACATTCATAGCAATTAACCCTCGAATGAATTCACCTCGGCCGAGCATCACCCGGGGGGTTAATTTCTAAGGATTGCTCCACATATGCGACTATGCGTCATTATGTTCGGAGGGTGCAAATATAACGGTCTTAAGTACCCATCTTAAACTACTAACGGTTGAATACACAAGCAAGTTGGAGTTGGGCATTACGGCATTAGGCACAATGTTATCGTGGGCCGCTTTGTGCCTAATGTTCTTGCGTCTTCTGTCATAGAGACACTGACGCAACGATTAAGGTAATAGAGGCCATTTTTTATACAAATTGAGCTATTTGATATAACTGTTCAGTTATATACGTCTCTTATTATACGCCCTGTATAACAAGGGTTCGTGGGAGGTGGAAAAGTTTCATATTCCTTCAAGTTTCCAAGTAATATTGTATGTAGGTAAAGATAATATGCGGTGTGTTGTTCTACTTACAAACTATATCCTGTTACTTAATCTTGTTCTACAAAGTTAATACAAGTTATATTTCTTTATAAGTTACAAACAAAAGTAGTCGAACTAAGAAAAATGTATTTAAAAGTTCAATTGCAAAGGTTTCTTCAAGTTTAAAGTCAACCGAGTGAAATAAATAAGTATTCTTTCTTGAAGACAGACAGAAACAATTTCTAGTTGAGGCGTGGATACAGCTGGCGTGGTATTCTCTTTTGTTATATGTATATATTTAATTGTTTATACTACTTAGGGACGATCTTGCTTCGTACATTGTTAAGACTCGACGGATAATTAATTAAAGTATTCTTAACTATGCAATTTATTTTGAAACAGTCAAAATTAGTTGCATGGTTAAGAATACGATCGTGTAAACTGGAAGTCATGGGGAGACTCTTTTGCCCAGCGTTGCTTGGGATGAAGTGGACTAGCAGTATCAGTGGTTAAGAATAACATCGTAATGTGCAATTAATTTAAGGGAAGGGCGAGGCAACCCCACCACAAGTATTTTATAATAAGTTATTATTGTTGAGGGATGCCACAATTTTGTGTTGCACAACTATGTACAAAGAAACAATAAACTATATATTACTATAGGTGACCCGGCAAACGTTGTTTATCCATATAAATAATTAAATTTAGGGGGATGAAAAATAGATGTTAACCAATTCTCATAGATACCGGATAAGCACAAAAAATTTCATCAAAATCGGTCAAGCCGTTTCGGAGGAGTATGGCAACGAAAACTGTGACACGAGAATTTTATATATTAGATTATTATCTCCAATCCATCTCTTAATTTGCATTCATATAATTACATTTTTAAACATTTTAAATGAAATAAAAAAACAATATTAAACACTTAAAATTATAAAAATAGAGGTCCGCCGGTATGGTTACGGTTATTATTATTATTATGCATTACGTATAATTTGCATTACGTGTTTACGTAATGCAAATTAAACATTGTATAAATAACAAAATACTCAGCACGTATTTCTTTTCAGCTGTAGAATTTTAATATAAAAGAGGTGAAAACAAAAATGAAAAAGGAATTCGTGGCATTCATGCATAACATTTTTGAACGTCCGATGATATTTAAAAAAATATTTCCATTTAATTTCGTTGCTAGTTTGAAATGAAAGAAAAATACCGTGCATTGGCGTATCTGTCGATAATATCCTTCAGCTCTTTATGTTATTGTTTGTCGTGGCAAAAGCGCCCGACGATGCCGACGGTAGTTCGATTTCCGTCGGCAACGGTTGCCATACAACTTGTCAGTTCCAGCAAAGGCATATAACAATAATGGAGATCATACATCTATTATTTTTCATTGAAATGAGCTGATTAAAACATAAGAAATAGTTGGAAGTATTTCTATAAAACAATTTAAAATAAAACACGAAGTGACTTCATAGTCACTTCGTGTTTTAAAATATGTAAAGGTTTTTTGGTCCACGGGCATTTTTACATGCAACTTTTTCAAGGAGTAAGAACCGTGAGATGCAAGCTTTTTGAGAACCTTAAGGGGATATATAAATAATAATGAGAAATATTTATTGGGTTTCAAATGATCACTTTTACATATTAAACCCGCCAAGTGCGTGTAGGGCCACGCAGTGTAGGGTTCCGTATTTGCCCATCAAAATACTTATGCGAACTAACTAAACTGATTCGATGAATTTAATTTTAACTAATTAAAGTTGACAAACTTACATTTGCAATTGAAAAAAATGTTCTCCAAGTACGTTTTAAAAGTTGGTCGATTATTACTCGTGAACTTGTAAAGCCTACTTATGTAATATAGTCATGATAATTTTCCTTTAAACTACGTTATAATTATATTGTGATTTTTTTTACACCCCCAAACATAACCGTTTAGCTGGTAGAGGGTGGGACACTCGAGCAATAATTTAGCATTTTAAGGCTTAATATTTCACAAACGAATCTTTTTATCAAAAAATTGTTAATGGAAACTACCAATATTTTTTAAAGACCTATTAAATGATACTTCACACTAAGGGGTTCGCGAGGGGGTGCTAAGACAGGAAACCTCCACGTGCGCCCGTGGACTGGAGTTCCCTCTCGGATACGTCCGGGGGGAAGACCAGTGTTTCGGGCCGGTGCACCCTGGGATGCGGGCAAAAACTCTTCCTTAGGCACCGTGTGCCTAAGGGGTCTCTTTGCCCGTATGCGAATAGCCTGTCGTGTGGACGCTCCAACGCGTGTCCCTCTGTTCAGCAGAGGGCACAGCGGCGGAGCGGGCTTGCGGACGGTGAGTAATGGGTAGCTCGCCGTCCGACCGAAGACCAAGCCCGGGTCGGTGGCGCGTCGTGTTTCGCGCCAAATGCCTGCTGGGGTCGCGGGTTTTTTCTTAACCCAGGATACCGCGGCCCTGGAACGTAAAGGGCATCCGAAGGAACACGGGTGGATTTTAGTCAGTAAGAGTCTGACAGTCCCTTCCGCCCCACCCAGGGCGGGAGGTCTCATTTGATGACTTTACCAACTAAAAAAAAAAAAAGGGGTTCGCGAGAAAAAAAGAACATCCCTACCTAATACTTACTTAAAACCTTTAAGATAAAAATTAAAAGCAAGAACCTATTTAAATAAAATATAAAAAATACAAGATAAAACATCTACTTCTTAACCTCCGTATAATGTGGTATAACGTTGCATAAATACTAAAAGGTTAAATGAGGTTGAAAGCACTTACATATCACAGATCCAGTCGTTCTGCATGCAATTAGAAGCTGGCTGTATCAGGACGAAAAAGCTTATTCAGCGCTTTGTAGCGTAAGAGTTACTCCGAGCTGGGATTTAGAATTTATTCAAAGAAAACGTACTGTACGTATGTGGAATATATTATCAACTTTGTGTTAATAACGTGAAATGCGGAATTATTTTATACAGGGTAGATTTTGTAAGGCTTTTGTCAAAACGTGATGGCGGTACTAAAAGAACTGGCAAGTAACAGTTTGGAACTGATCATCATGTGGACAGTAGACATAGTGTTTCCAAGACGCGGGCAGTAAAAATATTAAAAACGATTTATCTCACCATCTTTTCAGTCTAGAGATTAAACTAAGGGCTCACGTCCAGCCTATACATTGTTACACCGACAGCGGACAAATCACATGGTTTTGTGATCTGTCTGCTCCCGCTCCACCTGTCAAAAGCAAAACCTCGATTTATTTGTAAACTTGATAAAGACAAAAGATAGAACGTCAAGTGCCGAAAACCACAACAAAGTACAAATAGGCACTTATTGAAACCCACAATACAAACGAAACATCTTCAAATGTTAGACACAATGAATGGCTTTGAAACACAAATAACATTTTGTAAGCACTCTTGAATTTTGCGTTGTAGATCAAAAGTCTATTTTCTAGATAAGTTCTTTTATTAACAATGTCTGCGTCGATTGACAGGTGCCTTTCCTATCTTCTTTGATATTTTTCTTTCTTTAAACGAGAATTTCAAGATATCTAATTTATCTTATACCAGCTTAAGGGGCTTTAGAGACACATTACGGAATGGAACTCATTTGTCATTGCTAGATCTCGTGTAAATATGACATTAGGGGACAAATGTTTAATTTACTCGGAGCTGTATTTGATCTTGTAGACACTCGTAGGTGGCCGAAAATGGAACTTATAAAAAATCTGTGGTGTGACATCAAGATACTATATGTTGTCAATTGGATCGAACTGTACAATTGGTACGCATAAACATGGCGGTAACAAGAGGTTGTTTGAATTACGAAGTCAGATGAGACTTGAGAATTCAGCATGTTAATTAAGTTATCGGGAGCAGCTTGTTCGAAGGCTGCTCTGCAAGTTCTCAGCGCACGCCCAAACTACACTGGAATACCAATTATTGGAATGTTCTTCGTTAAGTGATATAAATATGCCGATTTAAATGAAGCTGGAGCGTGAGCGGAAACCGTACTTACTCCAATTAAGTATTCTTTTTTTTTGGAAAAATGCATTTTCGCTAATGAGCTCCCTATAGGTTGAAAAGATAAGAATAAAACCCTTTAAAATAAAGTAGGCCTTTGTTTCAATTTATTTTGCCATTAACAAGATTGAACAAGACCCGTGGAAATTTCACGGACGGCTGCAGACAAAATTACCTTTAAATCTACAGAGATTCCGCGGAAACAAGCGCGGGTGGAGGCGGTCAGATTTCGCGTTTCATTACAAAACGAGCGGCTCTTCTAATTTAGAGGACATAAATGTTAATTTGCCTAAATAGTAGGTACGTAATTTGTAGCTACTCCAGCGGTGCGGACGACTGGGTGGCGAAATTATCTACAACAACTCTGAACAAGTACAATCATAGTTCCCAAATCTCATCTAGCTGTCGGTGCTTACGCGTCCTAATGTAAATATTACTTTGTCTCGTCTGTATATAACGTGCAATCGACATCTGCAGAGAAAAGACAACGTTAATTTTCGTTCTTGTTATGCGGATTTTCTTCTATGCAACGATTGTAGCGAATGGAAAAGTTCATTAAAATGGTGCGCGGCACAATCTCTGCAAATATTGACGCTTTTTATACAGGAATGGAATTCGCACAAGTTTATGCATGCAACCCAAATACTCGAATGTATTTGCAGCAGTACACTGACTTTAAAACTTTCTTCTTGCCGAGAAGTTCTGACGCGGTAGACTGGGCTCTGCTGTCCTTTATTTTATTTATAAACAAAGTTTGACAGAGTTATATTGGTGGAGACAGTACAACTGTGACGGAATAATGGAGGCCATACACGTTAGGGCGTTCACACAAAGTGATGATTTTAAACTTGCATCCACCACCGACAGGCAAGTCCAGTACCCCTAGCACGAGTTTTCACTATTTTACTTTACAGAGTTTTTCCAGTTTTTAGAGCGTTTCTTGTATGAAAATATGGAACAGCGCCTCTGGTGTGCGAATAAGGAACCAATTTTTTCCTTGAAAATTGTCAATTTGAAGTCGTAAAAGTTCCAGTTTACTTTACGTCTCAAATACAGAAAACTCGTGCTGACGGTACAGACGTGTATCTGTTTAAACTGCTATAACAGTTATAGGTTATGCGGTCGGTCGATTATGCAGGTCGCAGGTCGTTCGTGCAGGACGCCTCTTGCTGCGTCTCAGGTACGATTCAGACCATCCGGCCAGGCCGAACGAAACTTATCTCCGTAGCCATTCCGCGACACGTAGCGACGTGTCCCGTAAGTTGCACGCAAATATGAACTGTAATTACTGTTGATACATTTCAATGTTCTTTACCGCATTGTAAAATGCCGTCCTGCCGGCCCGGCCGGTTGGTCTGAATCGTACCTCATAGGGAGAGGCGACGCGTCCTGCACACACATATTCTCATTAGCAAGAACGACGCGTAATTTAAAATGCATACCCGTTTTAGGTGGGCTACCCGTCTTAGGCTTACTCGTACCCCCCCCCCCCCCCCCCCTATGACCTCCATAAAAATGTTTCTGTTTGAAAAAAGTCAACGATCGTACATGTCAGGGCGAAAGATAAATAGTTGAAGAGTGCAATCGACAGGCGCAGTGACAAATTGTTAAGATGGGACTAGCATAAAAAGAAATTCAGCATCAGTTTTTATTATGTTTTACTTGTGTATTTTTTAATAAAACAGTCGAATTTAGTTTAATTATACTTTACTACTTGTTTTACTTTTAATTATAGCTCGCCTTTTTATTAACGTGGTAAAATCACCAAAAATGATCGAGACTGCCAGATTTATACTGACTGAAATCCACGATGTCCTTCAACAGCCCTTTACGTTCCGGGGTCACGGCAGCTGTTTAGTCCAGCGATCCTCTTGGCTTTGGCCCTCTAAGGGGGGGGGGGGGGGGAATTATAGCTCGGTCTATAATAGAACAGACGTATTTTTCCCTGTGCCTTACTTTTAAATGTGTGTGTGCGCAGGTGAACATCAGCAATACCTGGGTCCTGCCTGAGGAAGGGTTCCCGGTGTTCTACCGCTACTTCAGGGACCGCATCTCTTGGTACGAAGCTGATGCAGTCTGCCAGTTCCATCATGCCAACTTAGTCACAGGTCAGTAATAATTATTTTTTTAGGACTCTAAAATAAAGGTTAATAAACTAGCTTACTGTCTCGGATTTGCCCTCGTTGATTTAGGCAATTATCCCATGGGAAGGTAGGTTCCCATAACTAACGGGATAAAAAATATCCTATGAATAATCAGCTTATAAACCATTTGTGTACCAAAAGCAAATCGGTATATACAGTTGTATTTGCATGATTGAGTAATATAAATTCACTTTTATTATATAAAGTGAAATAAACGGCCATAAAAGCTCATAAAAGTCTCCATGGTAATATTTGCATTTGGGTTAATTTAATTCCAACTTCTCTTAAAAACTTAAAAAAAATAATTCGGTGCACGTCACGAGTGGCCAGCTCAGATTAAAATTATGAAAAAGTTTAAATGGCTTTTACAACTTAGTTACTCTTTTAAATCGGGATTCGTGATTATTTTCAGCCCTAAAGTGAGTGTAAACTTCTGCAGTTGATACCGCATTGTATGACGTACACTAAGTGGGTGTGTTAGTGTGTGTGATACTTTTAAAACCTAAGTAACATTTGAACAGATGTTGCCAATTAGCAGTCATGAAAAGAAAAATAAAGCCCTGTTTTCTTTTATTTCTCAGCAGGCGACGCAACCATCTCATTACAGCTAAAGAAAAAGAAAAGGGCCGTTTATAAAATCCTTCTGAAAAAATCTAACAAGCTTATCTGAAGGTAGTACAAAGCTTTTCGCAAAGATAAGTAAAATTAATACATTCTGAGATACGATTCACTAAAAAGGTTTCGTTATTGTCAGCTTTCACGGTATCTCAGAATTGCTCCTACATTGTTCGTTAAAGATGCCAGTTGTGCGTACAAAAAGAGCTATGTATTTCAATATTCCCACGGGCCGTTAGGTCTAATCGGCGGCAATCCAGCCAAGACCCCCCATTACCGTTGATAGCGCCCTCGACCCTGCCGCTAGCGAGATACAACCCCGTCACATATAAATGTACGTGCCGATAAGAGAATGTAAACATACGGCTTGTCGTTTTGTACACAACATTAATTTGTTTAAGGAAGTGTTTCGAAGAGCGTGTTATCATTTTTAAATAAGCATCCACAGATATTTTGTTTTGACGATCGTAAATCGTGAGCTTTAATAAAAATAATGTTATTTCCTTGGAAAAAAGATAAAGATATCCAAAGGATGTCAGGGATTTCTTCAGAAAATATACAGAAATACTTGTAACGAAATAAACGGTAGCTATTTCCAACTCAGATTCAATATCTACTCCAAACAATTTAATGAGGCATTCAATCTGGAACGTATTTCATTCAATGTCTGTCCCGAGTATATTTACTGTACTACAGAAGTTTTTTTTTTATGTTGGCAGTAAGCATCTTTATTTATATAAGTAAGGACGAGTCATTACGTTTCCTTAAGCGAACTACGAAGGTCGGTAAACTCTCGGAAATGACAGTTGAATCGTCCGGTCCCTACCCAGGACTGATTCCTGTCCCGATTACGTTTGGACCCACGATTGATAACATTTCAATATCGCTCCCTAATTGAAAACGATAATTTAAAATGTATTTCCATTTCGACTCATTAATTTGCAATCATAATTTTCGATGTTCTGAAATGTAAACGATTTGTTTGTTTTCGTCGTATATTTGTATTCTGTTTTAATTTAATGTTAGTAATATATAGTAGTCGTATTTCGGAAGAATACCTTTATTTTCCAGCTTGCCAAGTAATTTCGAGCTTATGGGGATAAAAAGAAACACATGGCATGTAATAGGAGGTTCTTGCGCTTATTTTCCGTCGCAAGTCGTAAGAGCAAATGGAGGGAAGCGAGTGACTTAATGGCCCAGTAACATGTTACTACTTCTGCACTTTCTAAACGACACGCTAGCTATTCACGTTTCAAGAGGTACTGGCGCACAGTCAAACGAGGCATGGAGCCGGGTCCTACTCCGTCCCACATGAAAGAGGGGACAGAAAATGTGACATAAGTATAAAGGAGTTCTTATAGAAAATTTAACTACGTCAGTGTTATGTTGTCTTGTTTTATAAGAGCTGATGAAATGTCCCCATTATCCAGGCCGCGTCTCATTTATACCTTGAAAGGCGGCAGTTGAACAAAACAATACCTACTTATTCGTCTTTGTGTACAATGAGTGAGATACTGGGTCTGTAGGCCTTACGGATGTTGTCGAACAAATCCTTTGTAATACAAGACGCTTTTATCTTGAAAATGAAAACTTTAATTAGTTTCGAAATGCCAACTCGAAAGAATTCCGTCTATGTTATTTGAAATTCAAGGAGTCTAATTAAAACCCTATACAAAATTAGATTCTTGTAGACACTGTACACTTGGCTGAACTTGGCTTGGCTTTGCTGAATCTGATTCACTGAATTACAAATGTAATGAGTATTTTAGACGATTTTCTTATGCCTTGTATTTTATCTGTCGAAATAAATTAAGCTTTTACTGTCAATATGGGGCAAACTGAAACATTTTTATCTTTATACCCAAACAATATTTCAATGTCTTATTATCACCAAAGAACATCTTGTTAAACTAATATAAAGAGGAACTTCTCAGTCCAAAAACTTAAAGGAACTGTAGTGAACTGATAAATTCGAAAACTGAATAAAATACGTCTTTGAGCTGCCAATTTGTAAAGACGTTGTAGGTAATAGGTACATTATTATACATTATGATTAATAGGGTATTTGGCTGAAAAAATCTAATCACTTCAAGATATCAGTATCCAAGCCTGAATTTTTGTGGCTGAATTAAAACAAGACATTTTTCATAACATTTAATTAGTCTTTCAGTAATAATAAAATAAACATTAGGGAATTTTTATTTTTGTTACGTAAACCAAAGTTGTATGATTAATGAATTATTAAATTGGCGATAAATCACAAGCAGGTTTTTCTTACCTCTGATGCCACGACTCTCTTGATGCGTTATATCTTTGTAAATATGCATCGGTTTAACGAAAGAAGAACTGCGAGGCCATTATTTTTCAAAATTAGTTGACGGACTAATTCAATTTGCAATTTATTGATCCTATCAATTTGACTATTCTTTTTATAAAAGTTGAGAAGTATCGTACAGGACCTTCCTCTGCTTACATTATTCAAGCATCTAGTTAACAGTTGGGCCTTTCAGAACGAATACTTGTGTAAATTGCCACTCCGTCATTGAATATTAACTTTTAGAATCAGCTTGTTCGCTGAGATTCACTCACATAACTTTTCATTCGGAGCCCTTTTATACGAAGTTATTCATTTTGAAAGGATATTTTATAACAGTGATCGTATTACAGTTGTCTGGAAAGTTTTTCTAGCTACGAACGCGAATATGAATAGATTATTTTGTATGGAAGAAGCTAGCTGTTTAAAAATGTTCTGTTTATAATCTGTCTGCAGTATAAACATGCTGAAGCGGCAATAAAGGCATGAAAAATGCTCACAGGTTCAGTGAAGACACCGATATAAAATATGCACGTAAAATTGAAGTGGTCTGGAAACTCAACATGGTATTAAACTTGTATATAAGTTCAAAGGCAGGTCGCAGCGTCGGCACTTTATAGTTTAGTACCTCTGTTAGTCACCCGGGGAGAGCGACGGAACGGCCTACATACATTATGTATTTCTAGTACTGCAATTCTTTACGAGCAAGTGCGGCCAGGCGTTCCCATGAATATGGAAGCTTAAATGTTAGAAAGTACACAAGAAAGTTTATGAAATACAGTCCTGTAATGTATATGTATTATTATCAGGGTAACCTGAGAATTGTGGATCAAATTGAACAGGGGCATGGGAGAGGTATCCAATCTTTTTACGGTGCAATTTTTTAGTGTTCAAAAGTTACATGTTTTCGTGTTCAAATAAGCAACAAATGCATAAAGATCGCAATAAAATTCTCTAACTTTAGAATTAATAAGAATATCCCAACGATTAATACCACTAAGAATCAGTATGTCTTGATCATCTAGCCTAGCTAAAATACTGGTGAAACGCTAGGCAGATGACCTTTTGGACTGTCAGTGCCCACCGTCACAATCGTCAGAAGAGAAGAATCGTGAGTTGCCACTAAGCAATGACTGCTTCTGTTTCATACTACAGTGTAAAGATTGTAGTTAGACAAAATTTAAAAAAAAGCCTGGTAAAATCATCAATTGAGTCCTCCCACCCAGGGCAGGTCAGGTGGGACTATGAGTCTTGTACTGACTAAAATCCAAGATGCCCTTCAATAGCCCTTTACGCTCCGAGGTCACGGTAGCTCCTAAGTGCTGCGTCAGCCGTCACTGTGCTGACACTCTTTGAGGCGCGTGGAACACAATGTGCCGTCGACCCAGGCATGGTTCATTATCGGACAGCAAGTCACCCATTACCTACCTACTCGGCCGCAGCCCTACTGTATCCTCTTAGCATAAAGATGTTAAGTACCTCTGTTAGTCACGGGGAACACGAAGTACATGTAACCAAAGTTTGTTGGATGAGTTCGTACACACGCCAGGAGACATGACCGCATATTGTTTGAAATGAGTTGGGAAACACGATGTACATAGTGTTGAGAGATGCAGTATAGTGTTAAGATTTTATAAACATGTAATGAAAGTATTTATCTACGTTTGTGTAATTTAATAATAATCTCTTCTATGGTAAGTATAAAATAAAGTCGCTTCTCAGTGTGTAGGCGTCTGTTTGCTAATTTTTTTACAAAATAGGCAACGGTATTTAATTCGGTTTTCACCAATAGGCAGAGTTTAATAGGAACGTTTAAAAACATCCGTGTAAAATCAGGGTGAAACATAATAAGTTTTAATTATTATTTATATGCTAACAATCGAGAATTTTCAAAATTTTATCAGGTAAGAAAATTAATTTCGATAAACATTTTAATAACTAAGTTGACAATATGGATTTCTACTTCACAATTCAAGATATTTCAAATGTGGGACTAACCATAGCTCACACGTGTATCACGTAAATCTGAAAAATGGCGGCAGAAAGTTGAAGGTTTTTATTTTACCGGGAGCGTTATTATACCTAGTAGCCAGGCGGGCGACAGTCGACCCTGGACCGTATATCACACGAATACATCGACTTTCACAGATTTCAGCGTTCCTGAAAACCATTCGTTTACTTTTCCACATTTCGTTCATAAAGTTTTCTTATTTTGTGCGCTTGGGAAAACAAGTTTTATATAACAGAGAAGGACGTAGAGAAACGATAACAGAAGATATTTGTTTTTGAACGGTTATAAGTGCAAACATAGCGCGTAGGTGTACTTACTATGTACCATATCCAATAGCAAAATCATCTTGAAGTTTTTGCTATTTGTATAACCTATCTATGAAGACACGAGGAAAATTACTGAACGCTCGATACGAAAATACAAGTTGTCTCTTCAAAACCAAAATACGACACTCTAATAAAAAATAGCTAGAACAAATATACCCACATCTAAACCATATAACATGGAAATAGAGAAATCCCCATCCCCAGGCCATATTACCCACAATCACGTACTAAAAGAGATAAGATGAAGCGGGGATTTGGCGACGCCTCCAACAAATTTCTATGCAAAATAATATCTACTCAAGGGATTTTCGTAAATAGGTTTTAGTCGATGAGCTGGGCAAATAGTGCGACGTTTTTCTTTGATTTGCCCTGTGATAGGGTAACTCTGTGACGTTATTTTCTACGTCTTCGGTTTCTTGGGGACTGGTATTGATAAATGAAAAAGTAGTAGGCTGGAATAATTTTGTTATTCTTTTGTGCTAGCCTAGAAATTGGCTATAAGTTTGGTAGTAATATTCGCCAGTTATACCGTAATGGAAAACAACAGGACACGCAGAACATGGAATTAATTGTCCCATCTTTTATATAATAGAACCATATTTTCACGTTACAAGGAACACATTAGCACGGATATGCGAGCGGCGAGTATTGGGTAGCTCACGGTCCAATCAAGGCCCCGTCACGAGTCGACAGCGCATCGTGTACCACGTGCGCTTCAAGCAATTGTCAGCAAACTAACTGGGTCCATAGAGTGCGTTGTGACTTCTGCGATTGACGCGGGGCTGTCCAACCAGGATACTAGAATGTTGAAACAGAGTGGTTTTTAGTCAGTAATAGTCTGACAGTCCCATCCATTGAAGTCATCTAGCTAGATCATGAATCTATATTTGTTTTTGGGAAAATATTAAGGTGTTTTTAAAAACGCAACACATTCGTTGTGAAGACAGGTTCATAAAAAAAATACAAGTTATCATTTGCCTAACAATTTTTCGCATAATTTCACTAAGCAAATGTCTACAAAGCAAATAAACTTTTCACAAAAAATCATTTTGGAAGAACGGCAGGTTCGATATTACTCACCATTTTGCGAGACTCTTATCTGACTGCACATTCAATGCGTTAAAATCAAAATCAGACGCGACATCTCCAGGTATAGGTTCCATCTATCCCATTAAAAAAAAGCTTTTGAGCGGAAACGACTTTGACAGCATCAGCCTCTTTGAGGGTCACTGAATATTTGGGTCAAAACGTTAAAGAAGTGAGTGTCCTTTGTTTGTTCCTTTCATAATGTATTGTCAGGTTACATGATGAGCAGAAGCGAACTTTCATTAACCCAACTTCATAGTAAAGAACAAAAAATACCATAAACAAAATATGGAAATAAATCAGAAGTCCGTCCAACTGTTTCGCAAAGATTTTTTATTAAGTACATAAATGCGAAAATAAAATGGAATCACATTTCGTAGTCGACGGCTACAGTCGTAAACTGAGGTGCCACGGCCAGTGGAGTCAAATAGAAAGGAAATTGCAGTAAACCCATGTGTAGACCCTCTCTTTGTATTTTATTTACTTTGTTAGTAATTCCGTTATACTGGCATTTCCATAAAAGGAGGAATAATATGCCAACATAGATTTTTTTTTACTTGGTAAAATCATCAAATGAGTCCTCCCACCCCGGGCAGGGTGGAAGGGACTCTCAGACTTGTACTGACTAAAATCCACGGTGTCCTTCAATAGCCCTTTATGTTTCGGGGTCACGGTAATGGTATAAGTCCCGCGACCCAGCAATGGAAATATCATAGGCATATGAACTCGGAAAGCTAAGAAAACAAGCATCAAATAGTAGATTATTAACCAAGGGGATAAAGCAGGGTCTTCTGTCGCGGGTGGCGAATTAAATCGCGAGCGTAACGAAGGACTCGAGGTTTACTCCCGAGTGTAGCGAGGGTGTTAAAAACTTAAATCACGAGCGAAGCGAGGGATTTAAGACGAGTCCTGAGTGTAGCGAGGGATTTAAGTTCACCCAAGACTAAGACAGCTTTATCATCGAGGAAAATACTCTACTTTTCGTACCATTTGCGAAAAAAATAACACAGTAATAATACGAGATACGCATTTTAAACATTAATATTTAACATTAACTTATTTATAAAAATAAGTAAAAATAAACTCAACGTTTATGTATTTGAAAAATACAAAAACGCGGCAAATTAAAAAAGCAAAGGCATCAAGCTCATACGGCCTCGTCGGTTTTCGTAATTTTATTTAACTAGATGAAAATCCGGCTTCGCTCGGGTGAAACGTGTGTCCCAAATACTACACATCAAGGTACTAAATGTAGGTGTCACGGTAAGTCATAGGCCGAAAATAAAGAAAGAAAAAAAAAAACTTAACATGATAACCGATGTCAATAATGGCGGCTGCGATCTGTCTGGTCAGAAAATCATTAGAAATTTACAAAATACTCGACAATCCGAATTTTGCGGATATATGTTGTCGACTCGAAATCTTTATTTTTAATGTTTTATCATTCTGGTTAGCTTTCGATCGAGTCTACCGTAATCTAAGTATTCCAAATTTAAATCACATTCTCTCCCTAGAGAGAGAATGAAATTCAGTACAACATTCTTTCCCTGTTTTTCACAGATTAAAAATGACTATTGTTATGTTCGCTTTTTGTGGCATAGAATGTCACTTTTTTGAGCAAGTGGTACGAAAAGTTAATTTCATAGTTACTTTAAAGGTTAGCGCACATTACTGCCACATCATTACACAGCAACGCATCCAATTTCAATACTAAGCACATTATGCGGTCCAAATGTGCGATGATTCATCCAAAATATACCAAAGTGAAATGGCACGAATTAATGTGCTCCATCTTTTAAAATTCTTTTCGATGAAGACACTATAGTTATTTGGCATTTTGCCAAAGGTCACAATGAAACCGCGTGTCATAGTGCAATTAGCTTCCCAAAGTCACTTACTTCAGGGCCATAATTCATTGGACATAATCTAATGGAAAGTTGCATGCAAGATTGTTTCATTACTCCTGTTACCTCCTGTTCTGATGTTTTGTAAAGCACAAATAACTAATGAACAAAGATATTTTAATACTAAGCAGTTTTGGTAAACGTTTTATAATTGAAATCATTTGACATTATTATTATTTTTAAAATCAAGATGGCTGATAACTCCAATTTAAAACACAAGTGAAAAGTTCCTTGAACAACATCTGCGGAAAATTCGTGGTATTACATTATTTTAATGCAATTTGATATAATTTTTTGTGTTATTGGCGTCGTGTCAAAACGACTTCATTCGTGGCATGGTCTCTATGCTATGTTCAGTGCTTTTCTCGCTTTTCAGTATTTAACATTGCTCTTAACATTACAATATAATTATTGTCGGTAAAAGTATTTCAGAGCGCCATCTCTAAACAGCGAGTCTAGGTAAACTCGCCACGGTTTAAGCGACATCCATCCGTCATCTTAAATGATGTCATTCTGTAGTGAACCTTCTAACCTAAACCATAGTGTCAAAGTTTAACCCGCGGCACGTCACGTCCGCAAGATCCCAGGCCTACCGGATCATACTGGGGTGGGGTTACATCGGACCCCACCGGATATGTGACTCGACTACCGAGTGCCCCAGATACATAAGTTTGATCTCATCAGGGTTCTTGAGCTGAGGCCTTATCGCGAGATTTCTGTATTTTACCTTACAGCATAATTTCAGTTTTTACTGCGATTATTATATGGAAAATAAATCATTCAAATTAACGTCAACGTTGCAGTTTACGTCACAAAAACGGAAAAATCATAAAAGGAGCCTTTGTTCGTTTAATATTATGTTGTACAGCGAAAATTACTGCACACAATTGGATATCGCCTTAAACTATTTAAAATTTCGATAGGCAATGGACGAAGATGTTTTTAAATAGGTGTATTGTAATATACGAATATCTACCACATACTAAGATTCATTATTCTTCTCGTCGTAATCTTTAGATTAAAAATAATTTTAATGTTTCGGAGAATAAATATGCTTTTTACATTGCTTCTTACCTTACCTTACCACTTAAAAAACTTGCTCCTAAAGAATATGTAGGAAAATTATTAAAAGGAAAAAGCAGATTTAATAATGTTTAAAGTACAATTAAAAATCTACTCGTGTGTGAATCCACAACGCCACGTGCCCAGCGATCCACATCTTGAAATTCATAAAATTACGCCAATTTATTCCCAGCCTTGAAAGTTGAATCCGCCTCACTGTTGTAACTCGGAAACTTGCAAACAGCCATTTATCTGCAAAGAAAAATTCCAAATTATATTTCTTTCGGCCATTTCCGATTGTAATTGAAAGTTCTCCTGAAAAATAAATTGAGGCTAATATATTTTAAAAGTAAAACAAAACGTTTGATTTATTTTGCGAAGTATAATATTTATTTTTGGGGTATATTGGAAGTTGTGAAACATGAGTAATAATGTTGAAATGGGTTGTTTGTAAGTGATTACTGTTAGATAGATTCGTTTATTTCAAATATCTCTCTGTTTCGTGGTTCAACGTGGATGATCCATTCAAAATTTGGTTAAACCAATGTCGAAGACAGTGTAACTACGAATATCTAACTAATATAATAAATGCGAAAATTTGAATGGATTAACATTAAAATGTTGGTTACCTTTGGCCCTGTCTAACGTTCCCGTAGCTATTTTTTCCAGGCGAAGCTGCTGTTAAAAACTAGTACCTACTAAACAAATTAAATAAAATGAATGTACTGACATATCCAATTCCTGATACCAAAATCATAAAGTTATATAAATTATTTCCACTCCAAATATTAAATAACATTCATATGATTTCGTTTATACATTAATACCAATAAAACGCTTTTGTATTACGAAAATTCTCGCTCATTTTCATTATTTAGCAGCTGAAGCATTTTTTACAAAAATGAGCAAAATAGTACTAATCTGAAGGGTCGGACTAAACCCGGATTAGATGAAACACAGGACTTTTCTTTATTAGTTTCTTTAGGCACGGTTAACAAGCGCGCTCAATATTACAACTTGGACTTTTCCTCATGTAATTTCTCCAGAGAATCTGGGTGGACCAATTTGTTTTGCGAAGACTTCGCGCAAAAATAAAAGTATATTGGTAAGAAGTTAAGAACTACGTGGAAAATAATAAACGTTCCCACTGCTGGGATACAAGCTTCCTCTCTCTGAGAGAGTGGGCCAAAAAATAATGTGGGCTGCAACTGAAAATCAGCTTCAGGTGGCAAACTTTGTGTTGCTTATTAAGCTGAGCTGAGGCCATTTGGCATTAAATTGTTAAGTTTTTATTTCCTCTATTTTTACTAAGTACTTACTGTCTTTATAACTTTATTTTATTGTTTTAGTGCCAATAAACACATTATTTTTCTTTCTTTCAAAATCCTCCCACGCTGGTCCAGTGACTGTTGGCAGATGTCTCATGTCTTCGAATTTGTGGTCCCAAGACATACCGATTTCTTCACGTTATTTTCCTCCACCGTTTTGAGAGCACTAGTGACGAAAAAAAATACACAAAGTAGCTCCTGGCTAGGTTTAAACCCATGACTTACAACTCGTATGTCGGGGCTATTGTTACGAGCCGATTTTGATCACTCGTTTAAAAAATAATAACATTTTGTAATCAATATCAATCAATTCGTGATGTCGAATTGTTAGGCACTGAAAATATAAATATTGTAACAGGAGCCTCGTCATGCTCAATAAACCTTTTTGGTAAGTTACGTTTGAGCAATTATTCCAGGCCATTTTTATAAAAATGGTGTGGGCTGGCTGCCATTTGTATTTTCTTTTTCATTAGATTTTTTTTTTTATAAACGGCTTGCAATTATTTTTCACTTTATGCTGGCAGTACCTACTGATCAGAAAATAATCCAACCTCATTGCTGAAATAGGCACAACTGGCCATTAGTTGTCAAAATAAATTAGTTATACCATTAAGTTTTATTTTCCTTTTATTTCTTTTCATTGTTTAAATGGCTAGCTGTCATTTATTTTTAGCTTACGCGGCCTACATTTAATATTTTTTAACGTAAACCTTTTTTATAAAAACTTTTAGCATTAATCATAAAAGTCTCACTTTAGTACTAAGAATTAAGGTGTGTCCAAATATCGAGCGGCAATCGAGCGCGGCTGCCGCGCGCGGCCCGCCGCGCTGTGATTGGACGACTGCCGCGCGCGGCAGCCACGAGCTACCTGCCGCGCGAGCACCCTGCCGCGAACGGTGTTAGGCCTTTCGTACACTAGGCGACGCAAGTCTCGCGTGCCTGTGTTCGAACTTCTATGGGTTTGTATTGCACTAGTCGCCTGAATACCGAAGTCGTAAGGTATCGGAAACTTGCGTCGCCTAGTGTACGAAGGGGCTTAGTGTTGGTTCGTCAATGATCGTGTGCGGACGGACGTATTTTATCAAGTAAAATGGATAACGAAACAGCAATTCGTCTTATTGAAATATATGGCTCCCATGGTCCATTATGGGATACTAGACGTAAAGAATATCACAATAATAACGTGAGAGAAGATATATGGGATGAAATAGCAAAAAAAAATCGGACAAACAAAAGCAGCTTTAAAATTGAAAACGAAAAGTCTTTTGAGTTCTTATAGAAGGGAGAGAAACAGAGAAAAAACAAGTAATGTCACTGGTTGTGGTAAGTTTAATCTTATTACATTTTATAACAGTAGGTACTTTTTTCTGCCTCATTATATTTCCACTATACTAATTTTTAATTATCTCTTAAAGGCGTGAACCGATTTACATGATTCAAACTGATAAAATGGTTTTAGACCTAGACCTTTCATTTGACACCATAATCGTTAAGATATCTGAACAAAAAAAAATCAAATTTTCAAGTTGCTCTCGTAATTATCCAACATGTATGAAACGCGTAATTCAATTCTTTTAAAAACTAACTTATCAATCATTAAATTATTTTAAACTGGGTCTAATTCAATCAAAAAGGAATCAAATTTTATTTGCGAACAACACGAAATATAATAATAGATAACACGCGCGAGCTCTGCGACAACAGTGGTTGTCGCACCGCACGCGTGTCTCGTACATGCCGCGCAGCACTGCCGCGCAAAAGGTCTAAACTAGCCGCGCGGCAAATTTGTATCCCGCGAATGCCGCGCGTAGCTGCCGCGCACCTTGCACGCCGTGTTTGGACACACCTTTACTGTACTTTCTTAAAACTGGGTAAGTTATAATTTATTTTGTAAAAATAAAGAAACGACTTGACCTATTTGGGAATTTAGAAAAAAACATAGTTTTTCTCGTTTATCCTTTGAGTAGATAATTTAGTGCATTAGTGGCAAATTTATAATTACAATTTACCTATTTTCACCCTTAAAAGATGTGATAAAGACCTCGAAAATTGTACCTAGCGAAAAGAAAACATGTTCTTAACACGTTTTACCAATAAACCATATAAGCCGATACACACTCCCTGAATTTATTTGTCAGTCGTTTATTTCTATCACAGACAGGACACAATGTGCTTGATCGAGGGCACAACGTGCTTGATCGAGGTCATAATCTATTAATCCCGCTATAAAAAGGCGGGCGTTGTCCGCGGGAAAGTCGGATGTTAACAAATGATGTCCCGTCTTTTGTATAAACTTCTCGGTTCGCCACATAGTAGCCATTTATTATTTAAATCCGGCTGGACTAAGAACTTCAATCCGTTTATGTAAATCGATGCTAATGCGCTTTGTAGTTGCGGGTTTGTACTTTACCTTTGACAATTTTGCTCCCGTCTCGAAGACTGACTGTAATTGATATGGGCCCGTTAAAATTTGTAGAAATGTTATAAATAGGGTTACATATTTTAAGTTCATGTCGAATGAAGGCGTGATTTTCAAAAAAAAAAATGTTAGCGAGCTTTTTATTTTGAAGGTGTATTTATAAAAATATGGAGATGGTTTATACTTAAAATAATATTGTATATAACACACGGGACCAACAGCCTATCAATTATGTAAAGGAGAAAAGAAAAGCTCCGAGAGCGAACTTTTACAAAATGTACGATGCATGGTTTTTATGATCAATAAAAAGTATGTTTACTTCCTTTTTTCCAAGAAAATTCACTTACGTCTAAATATTTAAAAGGGTTTTACGCAGAACACATCACGGCCACACGTGGCCACACGTAACATGACTTGCTTTTGTGTGCAATTTTCGAGAAAACTCTCATCTGATACATTACACTGAAATGACTGACGAGGCAAGGTGATCACTTTTGCAACGTATTTCCCATACATCGTTTTTCACCGAACTCCCGCTTTTTGGAAATAAATGTGAAAGAATATTTGCAACGCCTGCAAAATCATTTCATTGATCAGTACCGATACGAAAATAGGCTCGGGCAATAGGCTTTCAAAAGCTTTTCAATTTAGTCCCGCGGCCGGGCGGGCGCTGGCGCTGTCACGGATTTTGTTGCGAATTTCCATTCACGCTATGTAGGGTAGTTTTATGAAAAAATCTATTATTCTTTTCTGTGTAGCTAGGCTCGCTCTACTTCCCATTTCAAAGGGAAGATATGATCTGAGATATCACACGGGCGGCAATATTATTGTGTCCCGAGCGTGTTAGGGGCACTCGCACTCGGTCGGACATAATCACGTTTATTAGTGGAATACGGCGAGGTGCGGCTTTATTATCGTTATGTATTGCCTGTCCACCGCCCGGAAGGTGTGTCCGGTATCGATCGCCATTTAGTCAGGTTCTTTCATTAATGTTAAGCGAGGTGTTAAGTTCCACGTAACGTACCTTTAAAATAGACATGAGATACTTCTCATGCCTATTTTAAAGGTTATTTACTAGTTGAATAATACGGGGATGATGGCTAATTAAGTCTCTGGTTTTAGAGTAGACTCCAAACTCCCTGTTTGATTAATTTACATGAAGGTTATGGCGTATTGGATTAGAATCTAATCTAATCATTAGATGATAGTTAGTAACAGTGTGTTGTGCGAGTAAACCGTCCCTTAACACGTTTATAATATTCCCTTTATGTAGATTTTGTTGGTCTTTGTACAAGATATTAGACAATAGACCTTTTTATCTCCCTTTAGTTATAAATTAGGTCACATCGACGGATCAGAGGCTTCCTTATCTCTCGGCTTATTACACTTCATTAATTCAAAGACATGAGAATAGCTGAAGCAGTTTTAACGATACGCCATTACTTTAAGGAGCTATTCGGAGGAAAATGAGATCTTAAAAATCGACCGAAATTGAGTCGCTGGTGTCGTTTTGAATACCGCGCAGCTATTTGTTACAGATAAACTTACCTTATAAGTAGGGAGATACCGTTTATTCTTATTACAGTTCCTGAAATTGTGTGTGTTCGCGAATGTGATACGGTCTAGCAGTATACGGTAGATACGGGTATTAGAAACCATACTCGTAATATGAAGTAAGATTAAAACATTTTCCTCTGACGCTTTAAACTTTTTCATTTAAAAACTTATTTCAGCTGAGTATGGTTTGTGCTTCGGCTCTAAGTAGAGTTCATAATATTTTCTCTAAGTATACAAAAGCTAGGTTCCAACGTGATTACTCAACCAGAAAATGAGGGAAATATCTTAGACTCCAATTTACCGAAATTATAATTTAGTAAGTTCTCAGAAACAAGAAAATCAGTTATACTAATAATAGAGGAAAAGTCTATTATATAATAAAACGCCCTAGGAATGTTAGGTAGATTTTTGAAGCCTCTATGCCTAACCTGTAATATAGGTACTTCGATCCACGCAGGATTGAAACCACAAAACTGAATTATTTACTACATCGAACCACAATGAGACCTCGCAAAACCCTTTTCGAAATCAACCACCAGAACTATGTTATTCTTATAAAATATTCCTCGAAAATATTACATTTTGGTATATGTGGAGCACTTAACCCTCGTTTAACTCTCGCCTTGCCGTTTTATTCGTGTCATGTGCGGTATACCGGGCCCCGCGGTCCCACCTCTCTGTCTGCCAACTATTGTCTGCCAACGCAACCCGTGTCTGTCTGACGGCACTGCTTTATTCGACCATACACTGGTAGATTTTACCGAGAAAATTGTATTACGTCCGTGCATTGAACTATATAAAATTTCCAATAACAGTATATGAATTTTGAATTTCCACTGAAAGTTCCTATCAATAAATACGTATTTCTCCTGGATTCATGTTCGTAAATCAATATCAATTTGTTGAGGAACGATCTTACTGCAATTTAC
Organism: Agrotis ipsilon; assembly: GCA_028554685.1. Classification (NCBI taxonomy): domain Eukaryota; kingdom Metazoa; phylum Arthropoda; class Insecta; order Lepidoptera; family Noctuidae; genus Agrotis; species Agrotis ipsilon. The sequence continues at coordinate 13,294,155 of CM052963.1, forward strand.
AGACTGCAATAAAAATATTTTTGATGAGTACTGGGGTACTGGGTACGTTAAACCGAATTTTTAAAGTGGGAAAGGAAAATTGCAAAATTCACCGAACATTTTCTACGTTATTTTGTAATCAAGAACCTTTTTACTTACAGAAAAAAATAACGTGTTAAGGTTTTATAAACTATGTTTTATTTACTCCAAAAATATATTTTAAGAGTTCAGTTAAGCTGAAAGTAAGGGATAAGCGCGTGAACTGTGAGCCATAACTTACAAGTTCGATTCTCATCCGGGATAATAACACTCTTTTGGGTCTGTCAAAAGAGGTAGGGGAAACCCTGGAATGTCAAGGGAAAATGAAAGAAAACGCTGAATTTCAGTAAGTACGAGTGTGACACTCCCTTGTGCTTAATACTTACAATACTCATTTAATATTATAGTTGGTGCCAGTTAAAATTTCAATAGCGGACATTGATCCCTACCTACTAAGTATAATGACATAAGATCAGATTGAATGGTCAATGACCCCTATTGGCATCTTAACTGGCACCAACTGTAACTACTAAAACAGGGGTTATAGCCAAAACCTTTAAACAGTAAACGATGCATTTCATACGGAAGGTTTTACTAATATTTTTCGTTGCCCCACACTAGGAATTCCTCCTGTGTCGTGGGTGCGTTTATAAACATAGAAATTCACATACACAAACGCCCAGCTACTTGTAGATCATACAAATATTTGCTCCGTGCGGGAATCGAACCCGCGACACGCAGCGCAGCAGTCCAATCGATAATAGATACTCAGTGTATTATTACATACTCAATGTGTGTAGTGAGTTACAGAAATAAATATGCATGAAAATTCCCCCGAAAACCCTCTCCCAACATATTTATACGATGTTTGCGATAATCTATAGTTTGCGAAGAACAATCCATCACACACTGAGCTATGATGGCTTTTAAACGGAGTAATACCTACCAATATGAATTCCATATAAATGTGTGATCCATCATCGCTAACTCACCTCGGCTCGTGGTAACGTGACTTAACAACATATAAAAATATATGTGAATGTAGGTAGACAAAAACATAACCCTCCTTCTGGCGCAGCCGGGTAAATAGTAGATGATGTTCTTTTAATTGGGTTATACATATTTAATGATATATTTTATGTTCATAATAAATATGTTAATCCTTATTTTATCGTGGTAAAATCACCAAAAAAACACTGTCGGATTCGTACTTACTAAATAAAATCCAGTATTCCTTCAAAAACCTTTTACGTTCCAAGCTCGTGGGACTGCCTTATCAGGTAAGCTTGAACCTGGAAAGACAATCCTGAGCCCTGTGGCAGATTTATTGTTCCGTGGGAAAAATATAATGATGAAACGATACAATCATGTCATATTAAGGGTGTATCGTCAAAAATATCTATAACTATCTATTACAAAACTATAAGTTAGGTAGGTAAGTGTACAAATACACACATTTATTTTCTTATATAATAAATTATATTCATATACAAAAGCTAACGGCACCAACAAGACCTATAAATGTAGGAGAAGCAAAAGGATTATATAAGGATCAAGGCCTCGTAGGCCGTGGTCGTAGTACGTGGCGTAGTTTCTACGTACTACGCCCATGGGAAAATTCGTGACTTTAAAAATGTATGTAATATTCCTACACACTGTTATACATTTTCGTTTGTTTATATACCTAATGGAAAAAGGTACGAGTAAAATATGTTCTCTATGCTCCGGAATCGAAATGATTTGACGAAAAAATGTAAGCCATTCCGTAGCTTTATGCGATCATTTTTCTCAGGATCGGGCTCAGAAAAATATACGCATTCGTTGTCACAACACGTATTAGATGTACGCACAGTGTGGTGTGCAATATGGGACACATTTCGACAGTTAACGCTATCGTTACTGTAACGTATGGATTCCAATATCGAGGTGTTGTCGTATCGTAACAGAAAAAAGAAAAAAAAAAAAAAAGTCTACGATTCAAAGTACGCTTGTCTACTTAGAACCATATATAGAACCATAATTATATTAAACAATTAAAGGACTATTAGATACTTAGATTTTAAGTATCACTTTAATATTCATCAAAATTTATGAAGCACTTAAAACCAACAATTCCGGCCCTTAAATATAAATGTCCTTCCTCGCAGTTTCAAAAGTCGTGGCGAAGATACCAGCTATGGGAACCCTTTGTTGACCCGATTCGAGGTTTAGCCATCTTCGTATTCATGATAAAATTCTGAATCCATTTAATTAATAAAAGATACTTTAAAAGCTTTTTCATTTGAGTTGTAGAAAATTAATTAAGTAATAAGATGAATTTGTTTCTCATTCCAATTAATGTTTTCGTTCCCACTACGGTCTCATTTAAGTTTTTTTTTGTTTCTGGCAGAAAGTATTTCTTGGTAGACCTTCTGAAACCAGGTTTTACAAAACGAGATTATTTAGCGAGCAGAGCACAACGACTAAACAGGGCTTATTGAAAATCAATAGATGCGTATCACAGTCGATGTGATCGGGCAAATGTAGCGAATGGCAGATATATGTGGGTTATTAAGAGATTTTGTTCAAAACATTGTTTCAAACACCATTATTAAAGCAATAATTTAAAGGATAATGGGAATATTTCCGTACAAATTCAGTTGCCAAATAACTATAAACGTGCATTAGCTTGGAGACAGTTTCAACGACATTCTCTACTTTCAAATGAATTTTTCTTTCCACTCTACTTAATTTGATAGCAGCTACGTTGGCGTTCCAAGTATTCATGCGCAGTAATTGAACGCATACGTTTTGAAAACCGATCCAATATTAACTTTTCAATTAGGGAAACTATTTTCAAAAACATAGTGTAAAAGCGGGTATGCAATAAATGACGGTTGGCCGGGACGGAGCTGGTGAGGTGGGTCGTGGGGCTCGGGGTGCGGGGTTGACACGCCACGCCGTGTCCGACACTTGACACCGGACGCCGGACGCCGGACGCAAACAACATGCGCCCCTTAATTGCTGTCATCCGTAAACATACAGATATTGGTTCACTTTGGTAGTATGCGGTCGCAAATGAAATAAATTGAAATCTTTTAGTTTTTTTTCTGCAATATAGTTTCATGGGAGCGTGTTTATTTATTTCAGTAGTTGACTGAGTGTATTTTGATTGGATGCGTATTCTATAAATAAATTGGTTTTTGATTACGTAGGTACTACAAAAAACGTAGGTTTACCATCCGGGACACTATTTTGACCGTACTTCGTACTTGAATTAAACGTCTAATGGAAACTGATTTTATACATCAAATGAATGTCAAAGTTCTTTACTTTACGTCATAAAAACATGAAAACTCGTTTTAAGCGCCGTATTCACCATCTGTCACGGCTGTACGTCATGCACGATGCACGACGCAAAAACAACGTGAATAGGCTTGACGTACGTCCAGTACGTCATAATCACGGTGTTTTTGCTTCGTGTATCGTGTATGACCTTGGCGGGACGTACATCAAGATGGAACGTGAATACGGCGCTTTAGGGCCTCTTGAAATGTATGTACATTTTCGCAAGCCTGCTTCGTTTATCCTCTATTACGGTGATAATTGAAATATTATTCAGATTTTTACACGTGTGTGCGTCAGAGTTTGATGAGATGTAAATTCTGTTAAAGCTGCGAACCGTATTCCGTTATAAATATTATAATAACCTCTTTAACGATATCGCCGCGGGCGTGATCTTGGCTTTAAGGATGTTACGCGATAAAGCTAATCCTGCCAATTTACATAACAACAAGTGGTGTCTTGGGAATTTATAACCAAACGTCGAATTTTCCAGACATGAAGTTTAATAAAATATATTTTACAATATTGGTTGTTTCTTGTACGAAATAATCGGAAGTTGCTAGCTCGCTGCTATAAGATGGCGGATACAGATTTATTGCATTTACCACAGAGTATCAATTTTCGGACAACTAGCGCCACCCGGTCGCCTCGTTGGAACTATTTAGAACATACTCCCGCCTTGAAACAGTGAAAATAATCTAGGCACCTTTAAAATTGAAGCTGTTTCAAGTCTAGAAAAAATTATACAATGTTAAATTTGAATATTAGCATAGCATGTTGAGTCTAAATACAAATGAAAAACAAAGTAAGGTCTAACTACGTTATATAAAGGTTTCGAGTACTAAAATTTTAAAATTGAAAATTGTCATCAATCGGCAACGGACAGATATTATTAAAAGAGCGCTTGATAGTCGTTCCCTTGCTGGTCTTTAAGGTAGCCACACGCACGATGCCATCGCGTCCAGGGTGCACGGCGATGATCCTGGCGAGGGCCCATTGGCAGGGCGGCAAACGCTCGTCCTTGACCAGGACGACGGTTCCTTCTGCAAGGCGAGTTCCCTTCGCACTGCGCCATTTAGTACGCTCCTGCAGCAGGCCGATATAGTCTCGAGACCATCTCCTCCAGAATCCTTGCTGTATCTGCTGGAGTTGTTGGTAGTGGCTTAGTCGGTTGGCCGGGACATCATCATAGTTGTAGTCTGGCAACGAAACTGTAGGTCTTCCGATGAGGAAGTGGGCTGGTGTCAGGACATGGATAGAGTCGGGTTTGTCGGATGTGGGTAGAGGACAAAGGGGACGTGAATTCAGGATAGACTCCACTTGTACTAGGATTGTCGAGAATTCCTCGTAAGTAAGCAAACTTTGCCCTAACACCCGTTTTAAGTGTAGTTTACAACTCTTGACAGCGGCTTCAGCTAGCCCTGCCATATGTGGAGTGTATACTGGAATAAATTTCCAATCTATACCTTGGTTGGAACAAGAAGTTGTCAAATCTGCCGTATAATTTTGTATGAATTCATAAAGCTCTCTCAAATCGTTGTTAGCACCAACAAATGTCGTACCATTGTCACTTACGATTTCCTTAGGTTTACCCCGCCTCGCATTGAAACGTCTGAGCGCGGATAAAAAAGCCTCAGAATGTAGGCCTGTTATTAACTCAAAATGAACTGCCTTCGTAGCAAAACACACAAAGATACCTATATAGCACTTATAGGTTTTGTACCCACGACCTCTTCTGTCGCGTAAAAGGAAAGGACCTGCATAATCCAGACCTACAGTATTAAATGGCGGAGCTGGATTGACTCTGCTACTAGGTAAGCTGCCCATAATAGGTATAGTAGTATCAGGTTTGGCTCTGAAGCATTTTATACACTCCCTAACGACCCTATTGACAAGTACCTTACCCTTAATAGGCCAAAAACGTTCGCGTATTGATGAAAGTAAAAGCTGAGGCCCTGCATGCAGTAGACGTAGGTGTTCTTGAGTTATTATTAATTTCGTAAGTATATGTTCGTTATGTAATACAATAGGGTGTTTTTTATTATAATTGTACTGTGATAAGCCAATTCTACCACCTACTCGTATCACCCCATTGTCATAAAATGGATTTAAGCTAATAAGCTTTGAATTTTTTGGTAAATCTTGTTTAGTTTGTAAGAGTTCGTACTCTTTAGGAAAAGAATCTATCTGAGCACATTTAGCAAGCGTTTCCATGGATTTGTTAATTTCCTTTGTTGTAAGCCAGCCACTAATTTTATTATGTTTATGTTTACAGTTGTGTATGTATCTAAGTAGATATGCTAAGATACGTACCTACTATTTTTGTAATATCTGACCATTGAAATACTAATTGTTGTATTATAGAGTGACTAGGTTGAGTCTGTGATAGGTGACACTGTGTAGTGTTTTTGTGTGTTTGTTTGAGCTCTGGTATAATATGACTGTCCTTCCTATCATCTAGTTTTGGCCAATGATCAGAAATTTGGCAGAGCCACAACGGACCCTCCCACCAAAGCTTAAAAGAAATAAGCTTCTCAGCAGTTGTACCTCGCGACAGTACATCGGCTGGATTATCGGAAGAAGGTACCCAATTCCAGTCGTTGACATCAGATAATTTTTGTATTTTTGCAACTCGGTTTGCTACAAAAGAATTTAGTTTATATGGTTCTGTTCTTAACCAAGCCAAGACTATACTGGAATCAGACCAGTATTTTACATCATTAATTTGACATTTTAAAGCAGATTTTACCTTGACCATAATTTCCACTAGGAGGTGAGCTGCACACAACTCCAATCGTGGAATGGTCCTCTGTTTTAAAGGAGCTACTCTAGATTTTGCCATGAGTAAACGACATTGGAATTGACCTTGTATGTTCATGGAACGTACATAGATGGCAGCACCGTATGCAATAGCTGAAGTGTCTGCAAATCCATGTAATTCGACTGTTAAAAAATCGGGAATTCTCACGTGTCTTGGTATACGTATAGTACTAAGCTTCTGCAAACCATTAAAAAATGATTCCCATTGCTGTCTTAGGTCGTCAGGTAATTCTTGATCCCACTCTGCCTTGTCTAGCCATAACTTTTGAATTAGGCACTTGGCGACAACTAGAACTGGGCCTACAAGACCAAGTGGGTCAAAAACGCTTGATATTTGAGATAAAATGTTACGTTTTGTTACTTTGTACTGTTTTGACTGTGTTTTAATTGAAAACATTAAATTATCAGTGTGACTAGACCATTCTAGTCCTAATATTTTGTGTGAATCATCACCTATTCGTGTGTTTGATGTTTGTGTATGTTGTGAGTGTTGACAGGACTCTTGAGTATTGGCACTATTATTTGAAAATGTACCTTGTATTTCTGGTGAGTTGGATTTCCATTTACGGAGTATAAAGTTAGCCCCCTTCAAAATCCTATCAATCTCAAGGGCAATATTGGTCACCTCCTCGATGTTGTCACCACCGGTGATAAGATCATCCAAATAGAAGTCAGATGCTATCGCGTTGGCTGCTGCAGCAGTTACAGGTGAAACTGTGGGTGTGTTAGTAAAAAAGCATGAGTTTCCTGCGATAATTGCAATAAGCATCGCGTAGCGATGTGTGGAGCTGACTTTAACCCAAAGCTGAGAGTGCTTAAAGCATAGGTTTGTATATCTTGGCTTGTTTCGTATCGCCAAAGAATACATTGTAGATGGCGTTGCTGTGCTGATAGGTATATGTTACAAAACATTTTCTCCACATCGGCATTAACCACAAACTTGTGCATGCGAAATCGTAGTAAAATATCGACAAGTTGTTCCTGCTTAATTGTACCTTTGTATTGTAAATCATTGAGAGAGACACCTGTAGAAGTAGGCATAGAGGCATTGAAAACCACCCTTAGGGGTGTGGAAACCTTTTGAGGGTTAACCACTGCATGGTGAGGTAGATAGTTGCAAAACTCGGTAGAATTAGAATCTAATTGTAACATGCGACCCTTTTTCTCGAAGTCCCTCATAAAATCTAAATATAATTGTTTGTACTGTGCATCACTGTCAAACCTTTTTTCGAGTTGCTTGAACCTACGCAGCGCTATGCCCTTCGATTGTCCTAGCAAGCTGGTAGGCGCCTTAAGTGGCAAGTTAACCACGAAGTTGCCATCAGAAGTACGGGTGTGAGTCATGAATATCCTCTCGCATTGCGTTTCATCATCTGACAACTCGCGATAACTTTGAGTTAAATTATCCCCTATGCACTCTTCGATTTCCCAAAATTTGCGTAACTGGGATTTTAAAGTAAAATTGCACCGTACCTGGTTTAAAGTCGGTTTAGGGTTTGGTGAAAATGAACCAGCAACAACCCATCCTAATTTGGTCCTTTGCAATATCGGTAAGCCGTCCCCCAAATTGTGACGACCGATGCACATTAGTTCGTAAAACAATTCTACTCCCAGCAACATATCTATCTCACCAGCCACATGGAATTTTTTATCAGCCAATTGGTAATGTCCTGGAATATGCAAGGATTTTAAATTAATAGGATATTTAGGTAAATTGCAAATAGTGGGCACAATTAAGCAGGTTATTTTATTAGAGTAACTCTTACTTTTCGATTGTAATGTTACCTCACAATAATAATCGATTTTAGAAGAATTCTCATTGAAACCAATGACTTCCATATCTATTTTATGTTTAGGTATGTTTAAAAGCCTAAATGCTTTTTGTGTAATAAAATTGGATTGTGAACCAGAGTCCAACAAGACGCGCAATGTATGCAGCTTGCCTACACTATCGGTAACATGCACTATGGCAGTAGATAAAATAATAATTTTGTCACAAACCAGTCTCGAAGCGACGGTATTTGTGTGTGTATTTTGAGTAGGTACAGTTTGTTCACTTGATCGTGAGGTGCTAGGGACAGCATTTGTCCTGGATCCAGCCTGTTCGGATGACTCAACAGTATGTGAGTTTAATAGTGTTGTAGGAGTAGCAGCGGATGAGCCATGCAACTGTTTATCCATGTGAAGCAGTGAGTGGTGCTTACCCTTGCAATGTTTACAAAAACTCGCTTTGCAATTTAGTACTGCATGGTTAGAGCTGAGGCAGTTAGTGCATAGCTTAAGCCGTTTAACCGTGTGCAATCGTTGCACAGACTCCAGAGCCAAAAACTTGTTACATTGATTGATATAATGTTTATCCTTACAAAGTGGACAGCTTACCGTTCGGTTGGCAGGGTTTTTACTACTTTTACTATTGTTGTTGTTGGAGGTCGTAATTACCATAGCCTTGTTAGTAGTGCTGGACTCCGGTGGTCGCTTAGCCATCAAACTTTCATTGTAGTCTGCTCGGGCACGGATGAAATTAATGAAAACCTGCAAAGAAGCCAGTTCTCTTGAGTTATTTCGTTCTACCCACTTATCTTGTAGGTGGGGGGGTAGTCTCATAGACATAAAATGAATGATAATAGGACCCCAATCCTCATTAGGAACCTCTAAAGCTCGCAGACCTCGTAAGTGACGGGTTATGTTATCCGTCAACGATCTGAGAGCGCTTGCTGTGTCCTCAATTGGACTCAAATCAAAAAGACATCGAATATGGTTTGTGGCAAGTAGATTTGGATTGCTATACCGCTCGCATAGTACCTTCCAAGCAATATTATAATTGTCAGCGGAGTACTCGAGAGAGTTGACAACTTCTAGGGCTCCATCCTGTAAACAACTTTTTAGGTATTTATACTTCTGAATTGGTTTCAGTGAACTCTGGTGAATTAAGGCATCGAATGTTTCCTTGAACTCAAGCCAGTCTTTAAAATCTCCACTAAATTTAGGTAGAGAGATCTCAGGAAATTTTACACAATCGATGTAGTCTGATGGACCCTCATTTTTAGGTACAGAAGCTAGTCCTGGTTTATTTGTTTGAATTATATTTGAAGCTTTAGATATCAAATCAAAATAAGAGGTCTCGAATGACTCTCTTTCTTTTTCTTGTTCCTCTAAATCAGTGCACAATAACTCAATCTTTTCTTGGATTTGTTCAAAGGATTTGAAAACCTCAGCCATAGACTGGGTTCGTATTTCTAATTGAATAAGTTGTTCACCAGTAATAGTAGGTAAGGGCAAAGCTGTGACAAATTTTGTATACAAAGTTAATTTACATTTTAAAGTGCCTCTTCTTTTAACCAATTCTTTGATATCCTCGCAATCCGAGTATACATTCATGTTTAAAAAATATAGGTGGAGAATTTATACCTGGTAACGGAAGGGAAATTGGGGTTATGCACCAGCCCACTCACGTGTCGTACAATTCGTTTGTAGTTCCACTCGGGCTGCGCTGCGGGCCTCGGGGGAGCTCGATCGCGTCGTGTCGCGTCGTTCCCGCCGAAAACTCCGTTGATTTGCACTCGGGCTCCGCTGTGGGCCTCGGGTGCCGCGTCGATCGTATATGTCGCGCCGAATAAACCGCAGTGTGCCAACTCGGGCTCCGTTAGCGGCCTCGGGCTTCGCGTAGCTTGCGTAGTTGCGTGGCGTCGCGTCGATTTAACCGCAGTATGCCAGCTCGTGGTTCGTTGGCAGCGTGGGCGTCGCGTCGCCTGCGTCGTTTTTCGCCAAAAGAATTTCCGCCGCACACGTAGAAAGCGTGTATGATCACGTCGGGGTCACCAAAATGTCTTGGGAATTTATAACCAAACGTCGAATTTTCCAGACATGAAGTTTAATAAAATATATTTTACAATATTGGTTGTTTCTTGTACGAAATAATCGGAAGTTGCTAGCTCGCTGCTATAAGATGGCGGATACAGATTTATTGCATTTACCACAGAGTATCAATTTTCGGACAACTAGCGCCACCCGGTCGCCTCGTTGGAACTATTTAGAACAACATCATCCAGGTGGGTAGAAGTACCTTTACTATCTGTGATGCGATACCCCTCTCTTTATCAGACTATAATTATGTTCTTTTTTAATGCGGACGGGTTGAAGTTTAATTCTGAAGGCTCTAATTAAAATGGCATAAGTAGAAAATCGAGAAAAATGTTTGCTCCAGATGTCCCAACATGCTCCATGTAAACCTAAGTATTTTTTTGGGATCATGTAAAACGCATGTGATATTCAATATTGAAAACCATACTAATATTTTTCGTTGAACTCGTTAATCTCTGGAACTGGTCGTTGGAATTGAAAAAATATTTTCTGTGTTGGATAGCCCATTAATCAAGGAATGCTATAGGCTATTTAACATCACGCTCGTTTCAACCATTAAGAGGACAGAAACGGGGATGAAACCGCCGGGACAACTAGTTCCGATATAAAATCTTTCATTTCGCAGCCAGTCGCAATTTTCATCAAAAACTTTCTTCATGGACTTGTTATTAACGCAGAGTTCTTTTATGTTAACTAAATATTAATTAACTGAACATATTTAAGTATGCAAAGCGGACCTTTACCTTCCCGTGTTCACACATCGTGTGACAAAATAGCGTGCTATGTTTACATTCAATTTCAAGAGCGGTGCGACGTGTACGCAAACCTATTACTTTGAGGACTAAGAACACATTATTAATATTCCTACAGGCAAGGGTGTTTATAATTACATGTGCTTAGTTGAAGTTGCTCTTCTTAATTACATTTTAGAAGTTAAATGAGAGAATAAGACAACGGTTTCGTGTGGTGGGACCTCGCGGGAGGTAAATGACTGCTATCTATTTGCTTTCCATTCTTTTCTATTGAATGCTTTTTACACATAAAAGAGGTACGTGGTCTGAATAAAATTAGCTGCAGAGATGGGTCTGTATAGCGATTAGGAATAGGAAATTAATTAAAAACCGTAATCAGTTCAAGTCACAATCTAAGTCAGAAGCTCGAAAGTCTGACAACCAGCCTTATCAAGAGGTATCGTATTACGCAGTTACTGGGCTGTAGTCCGATAGACAGTCGCTCCATGTAGAATAAGTATATTCAGAAGCATCTGGTTCGACTGGACGCTGACCTCGGCATTGTTGGGAAAAAAGCTAGACAGATGATGATTATGAATAAGTAAGTTTAAGCACGAAATTTCGCTGATTGTCGTCGTGGAGTAAGTTATTAAGTAGATTATCCAGGGTAACAGCACCACAGGTTACTTCGCTTCACCAGGGCCACCTGAATTGCGATTACCTTCTTGTCCCATTCCGGGCACAAACAGTTTTGTTAGTGTGTGTTATGTTTTCCTTCGGTGCGCAAGAGTTGCAGTTCCTCGTGGGTGAACTCGTCCCACCTGAGGCCTTATCTTTGTTTCTGGGTTACATTGAGAGCAAAATATTATCTGTTACTTCATTTAAAATAAAAATATCTTAACAAGGTTTTCCTGAAGGAACTTTAAATTCCTCTGCAGCGTTTTAATTAACTTTCAAATGTCCGTAGTTTTGTTCTTTTTACGTTTCTCAATCAACGGAGAGCTCGTAAATAAAAATGTATCATTAATTTTGTGCTTCCTTCCAGTTCGGTGGTTGATAAAGGGTTCATAAAATATACTACGATGGTATTCGGTTCAGTTACCTGGCCAAATATTCAATTACTTTTATGGGTAAAGATTTTGAGTAAGAACGGTATGATAGGTTCCTCCGTCGTTTTAGTAACCGATCTCTTGAGAAAACTATCAGTTTCCTATGTCCTCGGAATATCCATATCTCCTATATAATAGCAGATACCTACGTACAACATGTACCCGTGTCAAGGGACTCCGACATTTTCAGAAGGTGACCCAAATTCTGGGAAGGCTTTTCGAAATTAAATGTTTGAAAATGTTCAGTTGACTGTAAAATCGAAATTGGTTTTACGCTACAAAGAGTAGATACCTATTTCGGTAGTAATTTTTATTTTAGGAAATTCGAGATCTTGAAAATAAGTACTAGTTAAAAATATTCAATATATCTACATATTGCGGGACATACGATACCGCGACTTCGGTACACAAAGGGTTATCGAAGGACATCGTAGATTTTAGTCAGTCAAGCCTGACAGTCCCTCCCGCCCTGCCCGGGGTGGGAGAACTTATTTGATGACTGCGAAACTTAAAAAAAAAGGTTCACATGGGGCATGTGACTCATTTGATGATATTACCATGTAAAAAAATAATCTATATCTACATGGGATGTTTTGGAATAAACATACAAACTTCAACTCTGTCTGTACAGGCAACAACTAGGTCACTTCAGAACGAGCTCAAAGCCAAGATCATCCCGTCCAGTGTCCATTGCTCGACACTCCATGTGTTTGACAAACAAGATCAGAGGCTCAAGCGCAGTATCGTGCACTGAACGAAACCGACACTATTTTATTTACGATTTACGAGGTTTAAATTATTTTGAAAACAAACCGCCCCCCCCCCCCACCGAGTACATCAATCTGAACGCGGCAAATATTATTGAATGATTTTTCATACGGTTTTTATCAATGGACGATATAATCCATAGAGTTCGAGGTAAAGCTGAATTATATTGGTGTAGATATCAGAATAACAAAATATGCTGACGATAGCTTTACGTTGCCCGTGCAAAACCGAGCGTGTTATTTCAATAACATCACGAAGTTACCGATAGATATTTAAGTAAATTAAAAATCTTTTGATTCAACATTACGTCTATCTGCAAGATACCGGTGAAGCCTACCTATGCGTGCTGGAGATCTTGATTGAGGGATCAAGAGCTCCAGTACGCATAGCATGACCAAGATTAGAAAAAGTTATTTCATCGTCAATTCTCTACAAGTCGACTGCTTTTGGAGCACTTTTTATATATCTGTAGATACACCATTGAAGAATAGAAACATTTTTTTTAATATTTTCAACATTGCCATTTTTCCTTTTCTTTCCACCTTTTTCTACGATGTTACGCGTACAGAATACCCACTGTCGACCGCACAATGTGTGATACCTACACACTATCCGACGTCGTACATTATGCACGCACTCACATAAAGTGGCCAATGTAACTAGCTCCGTTAAGTGCCTCCCAGGAATCCGAGCCGTTTGAATTACCACTTAATTAATGAAAGCCTGACTCCGGCACGACCGCCTGTTTAACAGCTAATTTCACTCCGGATCGAACGCCTCTAGCTATACAACTTGCTCCTTGGATACGCAGATTCTTGAAATTGTTTAATTAAATACCTATGTAGCAAGTGTTGGTTGGCCCGACTTGATCTGGCTGGTCGGAATTGTTTCTGTTCGTCTATAGACCGCGGGTTTGGGGTTTTATTCGTAAAGAATGAGAGCTATTCAAGGACCTATTATTTGTGTTTTGTATTACAATAAGGAAAAGAGTCGGAGAGCTTCTGATTAGTTGTGTTGATTTTTAGGTTCTTTTAGAAGCATGAAATTGTAATTGCATAAATTAGAAAACTTTACACTGTATTGAAGTTTAAAGCTTCCGTAATCTCTGTGTGTTTATGTGGTTCGCCTCAGCAGCTTTCCTTGGATTCAAATTTTCGGCCTTACTGGATCTTGAAGGTATTCGGATTTTCCGAATACTTTCTTACATACGAACCTTGTCCTTACATTATCGAATAAAACAAAAAAAAAAATGGTGCATTCTTTTGGAATTTATGTAAGTACAGACTCAAACGACTTTGTTTTACACAATGTAAAGAAGACTGAAGCTTTTGACGACGAAACAGTTTTTTCAAGTTCCTACTGATTATTTGAATAAGTTCGTTAAGTAAAATACTGTAGATAATCCTGAATTCATAATACTCAGCTACTTATGTATTCTCCGCGGTCCTGTATTTCGTGTTCTTTACAGGCTTTAATAGATTATCTATTCTTATCATGAAGTAAGAGAAAGTTTTAATATATTCCTTTAAGTAAGTCGTTTTAATTCTGAGACAGCATACTATCTGACAATGTTATCTGAAATTATATTGCGAAAAGATTTCAGCAGACAAGATTTTCCATTTTATTTGAAAAGTTATATTTTTAAGTGCAAAGAAACGTAGGAACTGAAAAAGCCGAATTGAAACAATGTAACTCCCTATTTATATTTACAAAAGCTTCAGAGTTACCTACATAGAATGGTGGCACACAGCTGTCTTGTCTCAGTCAAGCCCCATGGGAGAATACCCTTGTCTCAGAATATAACTATACTGCCAGCTATTACACTAAACTTACCAATAAAAAGCTCTAGAGAGGTGCTTCTAAATACAAAGAAGGGGTATCTCCCACTATAAAATATCCAATCAGCGTATAGTGGTGAACCGTGTACGTGACGTTCAAAGAGCGCTGATCTCCAAGCTTAGCCTGATTCGATGCATCGATTTGTGCGATGTATCGATGTACGTGATTCGATGTGTTTCGACGAGTGGCGGAATCGATTGACGTCCTCATCTCACGGTAATCTGGCGCTTAGTCATGCTGCGTCGCTGAAGCAATTTGTGCACTGTCTAACGAAGACGTGTCAAATGCTAATGAGAATCGTTATTTGGAGATTGACTTTGCTGGGGTTGAATATTATTTGTTTATTGGTGTACCTACTTCGTCAATTTGTGGTCTAAACATGCAGTCAATTTGATATTTCTATATCAATATCTTATCCAATATTTACTGTAGACAGAAGCTCGAATAAAGGAAAACTAGTTAAAAAAAAATGTATCACCAGTTTCAAGATCGGAAAAATTAATAGAAAAATATCTAGTACTTGTGAAAATATCCCTGAACAAGTTCGTGTCACGTCCCAAAATCTCATACCCAAAAATAAGTAGTGGTTATTGGCAATAAAGGTGGTGTTATCGGCTGCACGGCCTGCTGTTATAGCCAGCGACAGCGGCATAAACAAGGCGGCTGCTCCTTGTACCTACAAATGGCGTCAAATGTAGTTATTGGGATCCCCGAGGCTAAATTGCGGCGGGCTCGGTGCCTCACAATCTAATATAAATCTCCTGATTCTGTATTCCCTTAAATTCACATGTTATGGTTCAGGATTAGAAATAAACGGCATGAGGCTCAACTGAATGGGCTTAATAGCTTTGTGATCCGACCTTTTAGCGTATCTGAGATCTCAGCGAGGATATATTGTTATAATTAAACAGATTACACAATGCCACGTTATAATTCAAAGAGCGGTTGTTATCTAGTGATTGGATTGTTATGTTTATAATGGTTTTAGTTCAACCGCTTCCAAGCAACGGTTTTCATTTCACGCTAGTACTGTTAAAATATTTACATCATTACTTATTCCGTCTTTGTGGATTTATTCAGGTTGATAGTGAATCGCTGGATTTGTGTTTAACAGCGACTTCAGTTAATTAAACATGAATAACGTTTCCTCGTTTCTCGGCTTTGATTTTCTTATATTTCAAGATTCTGTGATAGAACGCCAAACGACAGCATGTCTTGTATCTTGTCTTCGATCCAATCAATTTCCTTGCCAAATAATTCAACCGTGAAATTAAAAGTTAGCAAAGATAAGCAACCAATAAAATATCGCAAGACGCGAGTGGTGGGACAGTTAAATGGCATCACAAATATTGACTCGGCGGTTCCCGGGAGTTTTCCCGAGTTGTCGGGAGTGGGAGCCGCCTGGCGTGAAGCCAACCGACCTCGCCGTTTGTGTACCTACACTACACTCAACCCCGAGACGTGTTATGGAAATTTTCTTAATTTCACAGCCCTATAGATACCGTTCCATGGATAGAACACCCGTTAATCTTCATTGGCAATTTATATGTATGTAAAGATGTTACGCCCGCATGTAGTCGTTTAATTTATGATTGTCACTAATGTTCTCAAATTACTCTAGGAACAAAACATGATTTTACATTGACCCATTCATTTTGAAAAAATCTATCCTCAGCTATTTCTATTTCATGTCTAAGTTGTAATTTAATTTTGAACTGAACAACCGGAAAGCTGAAGGGTTATAATTTATAAAATACGAAGGGAATATTAATTAAAAGTTGCGTTTCTCATTCTCGTTGAGAAATTACTTCTAAGTAAAAAGTGGTTTCACGGACGGATAATACCACAATGTGTTATTACAGACCGACTTAATCCGCTTTTGTTATGAGTTCTGAAAGGATTTATCGGGCTTTGTGTCTTTTCTTTCATTCCTCGGCTCAATGCCGCCACTGAGAGTCAATCAATGCGATGAGTATAATAACCGAGGATGATGGTAAATTAGTTTTTCTCAAGAAACTGCTTTGTTGGTGAAACATGAATGTGGGCTGAAGTGGAAAGCTACGAGTTTTTTTTTTAAAGTCGTAATATCAGCCGTCGTCTTTACTAATGAACAAGTTCCCGACTTAGCTCGAAGGCCGCACACGAGGTTACTCTGCTAAGGTAAATGTTATTAGTGAAAGCTTTCGTCTTAGCGGCGTGTAACCGCCTTAATGACGTCAATTTGAATACGACCGACTTGTCGGCTCCACGGCTCCACTCCACTCCACGGTAATGTAAATTTCCCGATCGTGTCAGTCCTGAAAGGCATAGTTTCCTAGTATTATTTGACAACGAAAATGGGCTGTCAATCAGGGAGCGATTGTATCGAACTGATGCGAATGAGCAATTTGGCGATCGGGGAACATGAGCGTTAATTTATGTATTGCTCTGTGTAACCTTGCGATAAATGGGTGTGGGATTTCGAACTGGGAATTAACGTTATTTGAATATCGGTTTTAAATGTGTGGACAATTATCATCATGTGACGTTCGTATGGTTCGATATGAAAATAGGCCCGAAAGGCCTCGTGAGGCCGGCCGGTGCGCCCCTTCGGGGTACATATATAATTACTGATGTCAGGACCGTGATTATACTGGTTTATAGGCACTTACATCCATCCTCGTATGATAAGATAGGTAGCTATAATTTAATACCTGTACATATGGACTTCGACCGTCATTATCTTCATTGTTAAAAGATCATTAAGTTGATGACCATTTTCCATTTATGTATAATCTTCAAATGATTGGCAGGTAAATTCATCTTCATATAAAAAGCTTCTGTAGTAATAAAAAGTCCATAAGGAAAATAGGACAAGTCCCATAAACTTTTTATTGCCAGATTTTAGAGTAATTTTCATGTTCCGTAAAAAATTTAAACGAATTACTTTTGCTTAAGCAAGTTTTGACCTGTTGTATGAAAAATAAGTTGAATACGGGAAAAGTCCATTTGAAAAAATAAGCATGTATATAAATAAAATTAAAAATGAAATGGCCCACCTTGTAGTATTTTAATCCGATATAATAACGATAATAGGGAACGGGTTGTTCCAGATAATTATTGAATAGGTCAGCTGTTAATTAGCTGTCGCTTTAATCACCGACTAATTGTGCGTATTGAGTGATCTGCATACAAAGGGCTGTTTACATAATACAAACTCTGTACAATGTACATCATGGTTCACTTAGCTGTCTTGATTGTGTGGTCTCTTAAACAAAGATGTTTAAGTTTTGACGATAAAAAGTTTAATATTTCTCATTTCTAAGTTTAACTTCCGCACCACGTACGCATTTTTTACGTTTCCTTTTTACTAGGCCATAAACGTGGCCCTCTGTAATACTAAAGATCATTTGATAAGATTACCGGATATGAGGAAGCTCTAGGGACCCGTTAAGAGGTACGAGGCGTAAACAAAAAGAGTGGGCCACAAGAGCCCCACAGAGCGAAATAATCGAATCATACCTGCACTTACGTGAGCATTCTCCGGACATGAATTACGTTTTTCCATTTGCTCACTACAAAAATTCCTTTCTTGCCGTACTAACGGAAATTGCGAAAGAATTTCTAACATTTTCGTTCAACCGAACCTTACGTGCGATACGCCGTAAATAATGCTACAGATATCGAATTTTATAGCGCGGCTAAATGGGCATTAAAAAAGGAAATTTGTTGGAGGATATAGTAGGTACCTAAAAGGTTCTATATAAAATGTACTGTTTACTGCTTTTTATTTCGGTCGTGACAAAGAATCTTATTACGTAAATAGGTGTCGTGACCGCGACCGCGCGCTCCGGCGCATAAACTAAGGCCGGGGAAACCTGAACGTTTCTTAGAAAAGTCGAGGCAGCTTCTGTATAATAGGAAGCTTCTCCAATAAACCGCAGCACGCCTCCTGGCTGCGCTCGCCAGTCGACGACTTAAATTTATGATATCGTTTAAATGGAACATGAACGAACGCTGTAATTTATGCAGCGTTGCTTCGGAGTTGGTTACCTGAAATACGTGAGGCTTAGAGAAGCTATCTTAAATGTCTAAGAAAATAGACTATATTTAAAGAAAATATTCTATAAATAAAACACACAAAAGCGTAGTCTACGCATTCCAGTTATGTAATATAGGCGCATTACCGCCGCGTGTTTTGACACAAGTTGTTTTTGTTCGCTGAGTTTTCAACAAACTCCGTGTTCTGTTGTATTCAGCGGGTACAAAAGAAAGATTCTTTATTCAGTTAGTTGAGTTTTCCTAATGTACATAATTAAGTGGAACTGTTAGGCAGCTTTGTTTCTTTACTCCGCAGAGTTGAGGTTGTGTTACAGTGAGGGAATTAAGGTAACAAGTAAGGTAACACTTTCACTAGTGTTCAGTGAAGTTGTTCTACATTAATGAACTTTGAAGCGGATTCTGTAAATAACTACTACTTATTTTTTTTCTAATTCTCGTATGACAAATGATTCCTCTCATCCTGTGTGATTCGAAAAGGACAGTCATACTACAGTATCCCTAGACTGTCCCACGACCCCAGCAGGTTCTGGTAATAGCCTAAATTGCGTAACAAACTTCGCCATTACAAAGTAATTAGTGCGTTGGTATCAATATAATTTGGCCTAAAATATCGAATCTGTTAACTAAATTCAATTTTCCCGTCGGTGAACCACTTTCGTGTTATATTCGTCAAAACAAACCGTTACTTGTTTACTCCGGAACTCCTGCCAATATTTCATCATTTTCCAATATTAACAGCCTAATAAATATTCTAACAAAATACGGAAGATAGCCTCCATTTCATTTTACATTAATTTCATTGGACGTTTTCGGATATTTTTAACTCTTGTTTTTGTAAAATATTTAGGGCTGATTTTTCAATACTCAGATAAGTTTTATCTGAGGAATAAAAATAGCTATTTGAAATAATTATTTTCTATAGATAAGCTCTCAAACCAACATTTTTATTGCTCAGATAAAAAATATCTGACTATTGAAAAATCCGCCCTTGGTGATTATTTTGTATGAACGAAGCCGCGGGGACCAACTAGTCTTATAAATTTTAATTATTGATGGATGTCGATCATCATAAAGTAATGGCCTAGATAATAGTTATATTATTACCTATTTGAATAATTGAATCCTAATGCGTTTGTTAATCTGTTTGTAATGTAACAACAGTTTTAGATCAGAATCGATTATATCGTTAATTATACATAGAGCATGGAATCGATCATACCTTTCACCATAAACTCCAAAATCGGTTTTTATTTGATGATTTTATCACGTAAAATAAACCGTCTTATCCGAATATTAAACATAGAATTGATCCTACCTTTAACTTATGGTAAAGAATCAATCAAACCTTTGGTCACAGAGCATGAAATCGATCATCCTCCTGACCATAGAGTACATCAGATTTCATCATCCTGAATACAGAGTATAGAATCGCAATAACTATCGCGTCGGCTCGAACGACTTTGTAGCTTAAGGTGAATGCTCAAACCAGCCCGAGAAATTCAAAATTTCTTGCGTTTTTACAATTCGCAGACTATTGCTAGGTTTTATGTTGATTAAAATATCATTCGCGGTTGTCAGACGTATGTAGTTACAGAATTATAATCATCAAAATCACCAATACAACCCTCCAAGTTCATAAAACCCTAGGAAATACTTTTTCTGTTTTTTTTTGGGTTTTATGAACTTGGAGGGTTGGAGCATTCCCCTTAGGGCCCTTTCACACGGCAGTCCAGTTTTTAACAGGATCCCGTTTTCTGCAGGATCCCGTTTGATGGCAAATGTGTTTATATGCTAGTGTTCACACGAGTATCCCGCATGCGGGATCCTGCAAAAAACCGATCCGGTCGAATTGTGCCGTTCGGTTTTGTCACTAGAAACTGGATCCGAAGTCCAGTAAAAAGGCGGGATCCCGTTTAATCACACATATATTTCAATAGCAGTGTTCACACGGCTTCCTGCGTGCGGTTTTTTGCTGGACACTGTTTTTTGCGGGATAGTGGAGTGGTGGCAGCCCCCGCCCCGCGCCCGTGTTCATACGGCAGTCTAGTTTTGCGGGACCAGCTTTTTACTGAATCCTGTAAAACTGAACTGCCATGTGAACACAGCGTCCAGTTTAGCAGGATACCGTAAAAAGCCGATCCTGCAAAACTGGACTGCAGTGTGAAAGGGGGGTTAAGGTGGTACGCGCGCGAGACCGCGACAGGAGACTGCTACTGTATCTGTCTCCTTTCGCTGTCTCGCTCGCGAACTGCCGCTCATACATTGCCTTATGTTAAATACTGTCGCGAACGGTCACCTTTACATGATGTGCCTTTGACACTGATATCCTTATGTGTTGTGCAGTGGATACAACGGCGCAGTACGATGCAGTGCGCGCCTACCTCAAGGAATTGGACATCTCTAGCGCCGTGTGGGTCGGACTGATCCGAAGTAATCCTGATGGTGACTTTACTTGGACGTGAGTTAATTTATGAATATTTTGAAAAATAAAAAAACATAAAAAATGTGCCATATTTAGTTTAATGTCTCAGATCTTTTTGTCGAGAAAATTGATATAAAGACATGATACTAGAGTATACTAGAGTATCATGTCTTAATATGATTTTCATCATACCCATGTTGGGGTCGGCTTCCATTTGAACTGCATGCAGCTTAAAAACAGTATTTCACATGGACCAACCGCTTATTTGCCTCCACAACCCAGTATCTGGATATAACGATACCCCAAAGCCGACAATAATCTTCTGTAAAAATACATTCGCATGAGAGTAGGTGAAACAAGAGCATATAATATAGGAGGCAATATGATAATTTTTCATTCCTCCATCAGTGACTATCGCGGGCTAAGTAGTGATGGCTACTGGAGCTCGGCCCCCGACGCACGCGCAGCTCCTCTCTGTGCAGCCGCTGACCCTGCTGCTGACTATCGCTGGGAGGCCCGGGCCTGCGGAGGACCCACTGTTGCCTCCTTCATCTGTGAACTACCTGGTTAGTATTTACCTTAAAAAGTAGACCTAAGCGAGAATAGTTCCATTGTGGGAAAGAGACGGAGCTATACAAGTCGTCTAGCGCCATCTTGTTCCCACAGTAGAACTTATGTCGCTTTAAGATGTCATGGTAGGCCACCAGCACCAGAAACTGGGTTTTTTTTATGTGAGGAGGACATTACTCAGTAGTTATTCATATTTATTTATTTATTTTCCACAACGTAACTAAAAAAGACGTCATTGTGGTTAGTAGATAGAATCAAGTTAGTAATGGTAATGATGATGAACAATTTTAGTTATTTACATTAATTATTTACACACACTTTTATAATTTTCTGTCTTCACAGCGTATAATATCACACATATAGGTTTATGACCTTTAAGACACAAATCAGAACATACGAGAACACCTGATCATACTAACGAAACTTAATGCTTACAAAGAGAGTATAACATTTTAGATATAACATATCTACCTAAATAAACACATAATGTTATATATGTTAAGTTTGCTACAATCTCAAGACAAATAAAAGCTCGAGGCTAAACATCTAAGTTTAGTAGCAACTTCGTAAAGTAACTTTACGATAGCTTAGGATCTTGCGCGATGCAATACGTAGTAGTTATTACCTTAGTTACGAGATAGTAAGAACATTTTAACTGTATTTCCTTTTGCTCGCAGTACCGCAATGGGCTCTTGGGAACGAGGGATGTATGGTTCGTGCCCTGCCCGCCCTGACGATCCTGTACTTGCCAGAAAGTGCTGCCGTTCAACTGACAGCTGACTGCGGGTTAGCGGGAGTCAAACGAGTGCAGTGCACAGGCAATGTGGTAAGATATCCAAAATTTTATCTCACCCCCTTTTATTTCTACCACAAAGTATGATTTCATAGGGTGCTCTTAAATTTTCACAGAAACGCGAGGATTTACTTAAAGACTTGTCATGTACGGAAGAAGAAGAAATCACTAGCACTCCCAGTCTAACATCTTTGGGTAACTCATGGCCGGTATCAACTGATGCGATATTCACTGATCAAGATACCACGACGACTGAAGTCACCACTGAAGAAAATGCTACAACTGAACACGAAGATGATATAAATCAATCGCCTACCATAACTTCCACTTCTATAGCACACGATCTTAATGTTGTGTCCGAACATAAATCACCGATTACTGTTCTAAACGACAATAAATTCAACAGACTTAATATCGATAAGACCCTTGATTTAAGTTTGGTCCATAACAATAACTTACAAAGTAATTATATTCCGAAAATGGCTACCGGAGATAACTACATAACAAATGAAGAGCTGGATAAAATTGAAGATGAAAAACACATGCAGCATAAAATGTTACACGAAGAAATTGCTAGACTTGGTAATCTAGAAAATATATTTACACAGCCTACAGACCATTTTGTTCCGCCGTTGGTGATGGCAAAGGCTAAAATTAGTGATGACATGACCGTTTTGTCATTACAAGAAAAACATGCACAACAATTGGCAGAGCAACATTATTACAAACAAGGTTATCAGTATGGACAAAATGATCATGTTTACCATAGTAATGTAATCAAATCCACCACAGAAGGTCCTAAATCAGTTCCACAAGAGAGAGAACTTTTAATGAACATCATGAAAGGTAAAGATGGCTCTAAAAAAGACAAAATAAAATCTGCAATGCCGAAAAAGTACAATGAGAAAATTGATGACCCTAAAATTAAAGCTCTTAAAGCAGTGGAAATGAAACAAGAGTTATTCGGAAAAACCGAGCAATCTGTAACACAAACAACAATTGTTGTTAAACAAACTGAGACAACCCCTATGACACATTTAGGCAAAATGGATGAGGATTCAGCTCTTGATCTAACCGTTTTCTTAAAAGACGAACCAGAAATTCATGAAGAGAAAATGTTTTACACTAATTACACAGGTGATGTTTCAAAATTGGAAGTTATAAATAATGGCACTCTAAATAATGATACGGAAATAAAATTAGTTGACGTTGAGGCAACTGAACAGATAAAACATGAAAATCCAATAAGAAAATTTGACGAGAGCACTAAAAATATAACTTTAAATCATGAAGTTATAAAAATTACCATAATCTCTGAAGGTCACACAACAGTAACTCCAACCACATTTGAAATAACTACAAAAGCACCACTCCAGGACACTACTCCTGTAGCATCACTGTCAACATCAACTCACAACGAATTAGCTGGAGACTTCCACAACAAAACTGAAATACTATCTACTACACAGCCAATTACTGATACAACACCTAGTCACACAGAAACAGAACCTGTAGTTAATGTTCCACGCGTAGCTGATGTTAATACTGTTGCAAATGTTACAGTTGTAACACTACAGGTACAAACAACAACTACTGAAGAAACACCAACTACGGTGAAAGCTGTGCCTCTAGAAACTACAATACAAGTAATTAACAATTCGAGTAACCAGAATAATGATTTGAAAGAGGCTTCAACGACTGGAGCTTCAGAAGCAGTTGACATGAATCACGACATGAAATTTGAACAGCTCGGCGATGAAACACATGATGAATTTGGTTCCAATTCAACAGATTCCATAGATGACTTCCAGTCACCATTGCTTTCTGGAGCCAATGAACCGGTGCATAGACCCAATAGGTCTCGAAGACCACAACAGCCGAATCGAAATAGGTTTAATCCATTACGCATACTAGGTTAGATATAAAATATCACACTTCAATTACCTACCATGATAATGAATTACTGGTGATGACTGACAAAAACATACATCTAACGTAATTAGTTTTAGTGGGTCACGGTCACATTATAAATTGTGATGGCACGGTGCACGTAGTCGAATTATATTATTATGATTTAATGTTTAGGGATATTACCGACGGATGGGATGCAAATCATAGTCACAAACACGAACATTAACAATGTCAGTTCGGGTACGGATTTCCGTTATTTCCCTGTTTACATCAATAGTAATAACCTTCGTAGTTTCATAACTGTTTCATAACATATTTACTCATAAATCCATGTATGTTTACGTGTAGCACTTCATTTCAAATGTACTTAAATATTATTTAGAATAGACTCAATTATGTATCTAGTCTAAAACTTAGTCAATTCATGTTTTAATAGCATAGCTATTTATATTAATGAACTTGTTTTAATAATTACAATTAGGAAACTCCTAGATTTTCAGATTTGCCAAATTTCGAAATATTCATAAAAATACTTACTATAAGTACTTACTATGCACTAGCCTACGAGCAGATGAAAGAACTAACGCCTCATTCAACAATGGATGTACTTACAGTCTTACATAGTAGGTTAGTTCGTAATGGAATTATACATAACGAAATTCACAAACCATATCATGTTAGAATAAGAGTTAGTTTAGTGAAGTTTATTTTTTATGAAAGCTAAGGTACTTAGTAAGATTATGCACAAGTGAATCAATGACAAAGTAAGCACTACATGACATGGAATTGGATCAAACGATTAATACTTAACCTTACTTAAAGAACCGTCATGTAGCTGCAACTCTTTGTATTATTTTTTTGTATATGTAGTCTCCAGGTTACCTATTAAGATTTTTTTAATAAAATTGATAAAAAATTAGATGAGTGTTTTAATTAAAACGAAAACACACGTGCTCAGAACACACAGCTTTTCCTAACGTAACTACACCCAAATTCCCAAAGGTTATCAAGTTTGGTGATTGCCCAAAAGAAAAACTAAGTTCATGAGTAAATCCGAGAGGCGAAAGGCTAGTCTATTAAAAGTTTTACTTTCCCCGAGGCATTAATATGAAAGTTCTAGCTCGATAAAAGACTGGGGAAAATTCGCAAGTTTCGAGACACTCAACCGCAGTCAATATTTGTGGAGCGCTTTGCCGCCACCTCACTCAACTTGTTCGCTCGTCAAGGGCCCGACTCCAACTCAATTTTCTCTTCAAGACCGCTTATCAATATTACTTATATCAACTTCGATAAAATCTTCAGGTTCGGCAAAATTTAGTTTAGGAATATTTTCCTTCGTCATCTTGCACAATGGAAATTTTTCACCTTGACCTCGATTCTAATCGGATGTAATCTCACATAACTATAGATAGGTAGGTATAGGTGACTTCCAAAATAGAGGGAACCCAGGTTAAATGTAAGTATATGTATACCTTCCTTCAAAGTGAAATTGAAAACGTGATTTTGAGGCATCCGAACTCTATTCATGAGGAAAATTCCGCAGGTATTTTATTTAAGCCGTAATACCATTTTACGGAATAATAAAGTTGAATTATAACACAAACTTTGTTATGAATCGTCTTTGTGTTGTTCGCTTTTTGTCACCCATTGAAACGAAATCCTCCATCATATTATTATTAACATTATAAACGATTCTATTGTAATGTTAAATCAACTGAAGCTCGTGTAACTCAGAGTCTTTTTTTTATCATAAATTAAATACGCTGAAGAAATATTGTTTTCAAAACAAATATAGAAAAAATATATTAGTCCTCGCCCAGTGCTTGAAATTCTATCAAGGTTAAAGCAAAAAAAATCACTTTCTACATTATTTTTACATACTTATTAACTTAAACTATGTATTTCATAAACTTTCGAGTAATTTTCGTAGGAGTAAAAACTTCCTGCTATATCTATATTTGAGGGAAACATCCACAACATTAAATACGTAAATGTTACACATTTCTATATACTCTTAGCAACATTACAGCTCTATTTTCTTAATTATATATTAATTGCGGTTAGCAATGGGAGGGCTTGATAATGGTATTAGCTCCCCGTGAAACCACACCACATGGCGGATGAAGTAAGTATTTGTTCGTGTACCTGCTAATTAAGAAAATGGAGAAAGGAAGAAATAAGATCATAAATAATTAAATGAAGTACCTACACGATAATGTAGTACATGTTGTACTTTAGGTACGAAGATGTTTGATTAAGAATTCTGGGAGGCTTTGCTCAGCAGTGGGACAGTTATTCTAAAGTTGTCTGTACATTAAAAAATTGAAGAAAAGGTTTTTATTACAGCAACAGAAGCTAAAACATTCTTTAGGGTTTTTGCCAGTCTGTCTGTAACATACAGACACATTACCCAACAATTTTATACTGTTTGGAATTGAAGCAGTCTTCATCGATGTATTGCTGTTGCTATTGGTAAATGGAATTAAAATCAGTCTTGGCCGTTCAGTTAACAACATGAGGAAGCAGCACACAAATTTCAATTTTCTTATTTAAATCCACCATGGTTTTTCTAAATTTAACTTTTGAAACTTTATAGCGAAGTTTTATAATCATAAGACTTTGACTGAATAGTAGCCAAGTTTGGGCTGAAGGAAGCAAAGCATAATAAGCGCGTAGTAAAAAAGGCATAAGCTCCCATTTTACTGTAGTAAAACTAAAAATATTTACAGATACTACTTTTAAATTCTGCAGACCGAAAATCAGCTAAGAAATAAAAGCAAACTAAAGTTAACACTGTACTTAATCATTCTAATACGAAAAGTAAGCGGTGTGTTCACTTAAGAAACAATTTGTTAGTACTAAGAACACCAGGGTCCTTAGCATTAGTTGTACTATTAATGACACTCAATTGCCACTAACTGTGAGTCTGACAGGTCGGCTGAACAAAGGGTTGGGGAGAAACAACCATCAACTAACCATTAACTATGACAAAGGTCAGCTTTACATAGTTTGTGGCTGAAGTGAGCGTACTTTGCCTGTCCTAGATTATGCAATTTAACCTTAGTTACAATAGATTTTGAGTTGTAAATACTTAAATCAACTTATAGCTAGTGCCAGTATCTGAATATTTCTGGTTTGAAATAGAAAACTGCCTTATGCATTTTGTGTTTAATATCAAAGTAGAATGCATAGTGATTCTATATCTAGTCTATTGATTATTATGATAACACCTCAACTTTATTATTCCGTAAAATTATATTACGGCTTAAATAAAATCAGGTATTTTCATTTACTCATCGCAACTTTTCTCATGAAAAGAGCTCGTATCCCTCAAAATCACGTTTTCAATTTTACCTAGCACATAGAACCTATACAATGTACTTTCATTTTACCTGGGCATCTTCTATTTTGGTCACCTATATATGATTTCGAAGCCAGATTACATCCGGAATCGAGGCCAGGATGAAAAACTTATATTTTATTTTGTTCAAGATGACGAAGGAAAATATTCGTACTGGCAAATTATTTTGCAGATCAGCATTGCTAGTTAGTACCTATTCGTTAAGAATAAAAAACAAGGCTCCACCAATGTATCTGAAAATCAGTAGAAAACTCATAAAACTATACATTCTATTATTACGTTCTTGCCTCATAAAGTTCTTATATTACAAGAATAAGGATATATCCAACCTAAACCGAGTTAAGTACGAGGAAAATCAAAAAAGGTGCCATTATGCCGAAGTGAACGATACTGATTCTAAGGATATACGAATCAGGAAATGAATGTTAGAATGCTACATGTACATGAACGCAATATCTTGCGGGAGTAGTGGGTGGGGTAACTTATACTTTTTATAAGCGCCGCCCACTCCCAGGAAGTTTGACGTGGACTACTCTATCTAATTGTCTGGACTCATAAATTCATAATACAGTAATGGCCTGTGAGCACACTCAAGTAATAAGTAATTTATTAAAAGGTAAGTTGCGGAAGTGGGTTTGGCAGGACATCGACCACGGACCAAAATGGTGGCAACTGGAGTATAGCTGTGATCGAGTAGTGTCCAAGGACTGGTAGGACTGTTGACCTTGAAATGGGCAGATGGCATTGTTGCTATAGCAGGTAGATCCTGCATAGTCAGACGTCGTGGAGCGGTGCGGTCTTGTTGACAGCGAGTAATGAGTTGCTCGTTGTCCGAGTAAAGACCATCCTAGAGTAGACTGTACGTCATTTTCCATGAAGACCTCATTTAACTGTCAGCAATCCGACAGGGTCCTAGGGCTTGATCACAGCGCTGCCTTAGACGGGCA